>CAAKMY010076012.1:0-16596 GCA_901111285.1 Corrigiola litoralis | reverse complement strand
GTAATCACAGGGGTACCATGTGCGAATACCATAATCCTTATTCTAATGACATTCCAAATTACCTGGATAACGGCCAAAATTTAACGTCCGTCAATTAAGGGGTACCACGTGCAGAAAAAAAGTGACCTCAGGGGTACCATGTGCGAAAACTTAAAGTCGTGGGTACCACGTGCAAAAGTGCAAACCTCAGGGGTACCACGTGAATTTTCCGTTTATTTTAATTTAATGTCTTCCCTGCTTCTCCGTATATGCTTGAGCGATAGTTAAAAATGGACAACAAAGTTAGATTTGGAGCTTCATTTAGCAACCATTTGATAGGATATGAAGATGACTGATTCTAATTACAATGTTGCCAATAGATCCAACTTTAATGCAAATTGTCATGATTTCGTTCGTTGGCTTGTATCATGCACATGATTTAGAATATAACTGACATCTTCTGTGTTTTGCAGGTTATCTCCTCACATAATTTGTGCCAGAACCCAAGGCTCGTGATGAAACATTACTAATTTTGCGTTATTTTCTTGTACATCAGGAAATGGGCAAGTGTTGGCCTTTTCGTGGCCCATGGGACCATTTTATGTCAAATACCACCATTTTTTATATCTAAGATATGTTTAACGAGTTTGACCAATTGCTCTAATTTATGGCGTGAGCTTGTATATTTTCCAAGGAAATAATGTATATTTTTTTAAGGAAACAAAAATAGTTGGGAGGCTCTCATTTTATATTGCAGGCATTTGTTTCCTCTTGAATTAACAATTTTTTATTTTTTTTAATTTAAAAACAAAAATAGGCAACGGTTATTAACAAGTAACCGAAGCCTAAAGTCAACTTTAGGCATCGGTTTCTAACAAGCAATTGACGCCTTTGATGGACTTTAGGAATCGGTTCCTAGTTGATAACCGACGCCTAAAACTTTTAGGCATCGGTTACACAACCGACGCCTTAAGTCAATATTTAAGGCGTCCAGGCTCTAAGCGTCGGTTGGGTAACCGATGCATAAAGGGTGTTTTAACCGACGCCTAATGCACCTTCTGTACTAGTGCCAGATCTTGCACAAACAGAGCATTTTCCGGGCAAACGGAGGCCGGAATCGGAATCAACGTCGAAAATGCGGTCGGGTAAGGGTATCGTCGTCGGAAAGTGATACCGGCGGTGCCGAACGACGTCGGCGATCGGTGGTCAATGCCGGCATCAAGAGTCGCCGACGACTGCCAGTGGAGGGAGGGGAAGTTAGAGTTTAGGAGGGAAGAGTAGTTTGGACTTTTCAAGTGCTTTAATGAAGGGTAGAAGAGTCTCTTTTCATCTCCGTCTCACCAAAAGCTTTTGGTGATACCGTCTTATTGAAGTTTTTTTGTAAGGAGATACAATTCTTAATGTTTTACGCCTTTCTGTTCTTTAGGTAGTACTTCGTTCGAGATAGTGTATGGTGTAGAATAGGTGTAATTAATTTTTATGTTTATTTTAACAATTGTAAATTTAGATATCACACTTACTTGATAACCGACTCCTATGTAGATTTTAACAATTCTTTTTTTTCATAATTTTGACACATCATCATATAGTATTTACCTTAGCTTCTCTACTAATTCCGGTTTTATTTTTACATCCTATTAAGTACAATTTCTTTACATCATAGTAATAATTCTCCTTTAGTAAAATACAACAACAAAAAAAATACCATAAAGAAAATTGTGAAACAAATAAAACCAAAAAACTCAATATATACCAAAAAGTTATCAAGAAATACCCCGTAAATTTCGGTAGATAGGATCATATACTCATGTATATGGAGCACCATATACACATGGAGATAAAAGAAGGGAGGGGTTACATGGTAATTTGCTCTTTCATTTTATTAACCCTATGTGTATATGTTGTACCATATACTGTACATGGATATATGGTTCATGCATTGGTAAATTTCAGAGGACCAAAAACTACGTACCCTCAAACACAAGTAATCTTTACCGAACAATCAAGAAATTGTCAAAGTTTTCGAGAGTGATGCATTTGAATTCAATGCATCATCTGTACGTGAGGCCTTATTATTTACTATTGCTTATAATATATACCTACATATATTGTCAACTGCTAAGTATTATAATCAAAACCCCTGATCCACTCCACCTGCTCAACCCAAATTGTATATAATGTAATCAAATACCACCTTCTAAATTTCATATATAATAGTTTACTTCACAAGGTAATATCAGGGATGTTTGACTCCCCTACTTCATGACTGTAACTAAGAGGACAGGGATATCTCCCCAGGCTTCATCTGCTACAGTTGTTGAAATCGATTTGCCAAGTTCCAACACTCATACATGCTCTATAAATTGACCTTAAAAATTTTCTGATCAAAACACTTCTCTTCAATTCCCACATACAAATACAATGCTTCACCATCTGTCGAGTTTCTCTAAGCCAATTCTTCATCTTGCCTATGATAGAGGCTAGCTAGAGTAACCACAAAACCATAGTCTGTCTTCTGAAACAATATAAAGTCCACAAGCCTAAAGAAAAATTTATCAATAAAAGAACAAAAGATGGAGGTGTTGAAGAAGTGGAGAAAGAACATAATAAGAAGGTGCAAATCAAGCAAGGGGGGAAACCAAGCAAGTCGTACCAACCCAAACACACTGCCTAAGTGCAAGTCATTTCCACCATGGTGCAGCCCTGTGATTGCATCCTTGCCGTCACCATCATCGCCATTGCATAACAAGGGAAAGCGGCCGATGACGCCTGGGGGATGCTTCTCAGTTTATGTGGGTCCTGAGAGGCAGAGGTTTGTGATGAAGGCCAAGTATGCCAACCACTCTTTGTTCAAGATGCTGCTAGATGATGCCGAGCAGCAATATGGATACAGCAGTGAAGGGCCCCTTTGGCTGCCTTGTGATGTCGATTTGTTCTACAAAGTCTTGGCTGAGATGGATCATGAGAGTACTGCCATTGCTCGTCCTCATTTCTGCGGTAGCTATGGCTCATACAGTCTCCTTAGCCCATCTAGATTGCTCAAAATGAACAACTTTTAATTGTATATATACAACCAGAATGTCAGAAATCTACTCTGTCTGATACTGCACACAGTTTTCTGCTTCGCGTTGAGAATCAGGCTCCAGTTGCCTTTGTTCATTCTACAGATGTAAATCATTCAGCTTTTATCACCTTGTATGTATCCTCATAGTTGACTTATTTCTTGTTGACCTATAATAATGTATATGCTTTGTGCAAGGTATTCTGTGACCTACTACAAGACTTTTAGAGGATCGCTCACAAGGTTTAAGTAATCCGGTTTGTGATTCTGCAGTAATCCATTAACTTGAGTTGTCAACTTGACATTCCTGGCTTACAGTTCGAATGCCATTTGCGAGAACTCTTCCTTTGGTTTTTCTATGAATCACAAGTTCTGTTTTGGGATAATTTGGACCAATCTATACAATGTATGATGTATAGTTCAGAAGTCTGAACTATTGAATAACACGAACACTTGCCTTCTGAATATTTGCTTCATGGTCATCATCAAGTGTTTGCCAACACATATATGAGCTATTCTTTCAGATTTCAAACACAAGTATACACTGAATTACGCTACGCTGTAGTTACATCTAAAACATAAATATCCAATATAAAGGAAACTTGTACAATGCGGATGCTCCTACCTTGCAGACGACAACTTTGGAAATTTCAGATTGAGAATCAATATAGGAGCTTTGGCTCCTCTTAAACACAGACTATGTACCACTCTTATACAAGCATATTTATCTTCCAGTAAGCAGTGATATCAGCTTAATGCTCATGCCAGCTGTTCGTGTGCATTAAATCTGCGCGATTTCTTCCTCGAATATCTTCATAGCAGAGGCTGGCATACCAGTATGCACATTTATAGTCCTCCTGTCCTCTCCTTGAGCGAGAAACAATACCACTTCTTTCTCCGGCAAACCAACAGGCCCAGTATAAATAGTCTCTCCCCATCCAAAGTCAGGGGTGTGAAAGGACAATCTAGACCAAGCTGTGATCAGCAAGGTGCCATTCAAAGAAGGCCTAGCCCTTGTTATCTCGAAGTAGTCTATGGCAGATCTCATGTAATTATCAGTAACTAACTTAACTGCACCTTGAACTAACTCCACTGCGTGTGAGAGAGGGTTCTCAAGCAGTTCCCCTGCTTTGCATAGAGCATTAGTCAGCACCATTCCATTCCCAAAGAAACCCTTTGGCAATGGAGGAACAAATCTGGACCTTCCATCGACCGCAAAGAGCAGTTTAGTTTGTTGGTCTGGTGCCATCCTTAGGGCTTTGCACCTAGTTCTCCATACCAAGGCTGATAAGGCCTCAAAAGTAGAACACTTCATTAAAGCTCCATCTTCCATAGCCTTGCTCTTCAATCTTCCTTGCTTCTCTGAGTCAAAACAGAATGATCTATACATCATTTCTTCCTCATAAAGCTCATGTGTATTAGATATGTCCTCAATATCAAGGTACTCGTTCTGGGAGAATTCGATCTTTGGTGGGTCACGAGCTTTGAGCACTTCTCTGTCTAAAATCGGAGGGATTGTTAGGGGCAATCCTCGGGCAATTTCACCCCATGAGTTAATGAACTCCACTGCAGAAATCCCATCTGCCATGCAATGGTTCATGTTCATTCCTACTGAAAACGCTCCACAGCTGAACTTTGTCACCTGCATAAAGAGATAAATCTCAAAATTATAACCTTTTTCTTCTCAAAATGTGTACAAATAGATAGTAGAACTAGTAGATGACTAGATGGTAGTACTGTTTTGATAAAGCTCACCTAAAATCTTGTAAACGATTCTTTATGGTCATACGGAGTATTGTTCTATAGAAGTGTGTTTATCAACAATTTCAGTATGTCCATCACCATGTGTATGGTGATCGACTGCAGTGAGCCTCCAAAAAATAGGGGCCCGACAACTAAAGATTTCCTCGGTTAAAATAAAAAACAAAACTGAGATCATACGTGAACAACATCCAATTCGATTTTACTCCTTTTCTCAATTAAAGCTTCATCATCGATTTCCTAGCAACATTATATCGCATTATCCCAAATACATCTCTATAAGAATTTCTCCAATTCCTAGTCGAATAAATTACCGTGAGACAAGTCTTGATAAATTAATCTCAAAACTTTCCTTTTCATCAAACTAAAAAACTCAATTTGATCAAGTTCTTCTCATGCCTCCCCTCACTTTAGATTTGAAAGGTATTTCTACTTATTATTATTACTATTATTGTGATTATATTAGTTCTTTTCATTTTTGCAATGGCCTTTTTATAATCTCGGTAGAGGGGTCCCCGAAATTTAACGAGATGGCCCTGTAACGGTTTAATTTATATCGAAAACAAAGTGCTAGGATTCCAACCCAAAACTGCAGTTTAAATTGGCTGTTAACAGGTTGACTTCTACTACTAACCGTTTGTTCAACTAACCATGTGTAATTTTTAGTTAGACAGAACCAACAACCAAGAATTTACGCTTAGTAGATAAATACTCATTCCATTTTTTTCCAATTCACTACATTTAACTTTTGAAACTAGTCATATGTTTATTAATAATAACTCAAAATTTATAATTGTAAACTATTCAAAAAACTACAGTTGTATAAAATTATTGTTAATACATACCTAACCATGAAGATTTTATAAATTTTTTAATAATATATAATGATTTATTGATGGTCAAAATAATATAAATACCGATAAGTGTGTAAGTCAAAATATAGTGAAATGAAAACAAATACTACTAGCTGCCTTTACCCAATCTTAAGAAGCCTATATTAAAAAAACAAATGTCTGATATACACTATACGTTTATTTTTTATAGTCAATCAATAAACAAAGGATAATTATTGGGCGCCACCGGGGGTACTGAATTTAGGTCACACCGATTATTATAATGTTTGGTAGACCCTATTAATAGACATATTATAATAATATATTGTGAAAGATTGGCGTCCAAATTCGATACCACCAGTGACGCCATCTTGTTTTGTATAGACAAAAGTCACTGAGTTCCTTGGTACATAAGGGAATTAGACAATATAGATTGTAACAAGCAAGGTCTAATGGCTAAATTAGGTATTTAGGTACAAGTATTAAACACAGTCCTCACCCCCCTTGGCCCCTTTAGGAATTGTATTTGGTACCCCAAGATACATGTATAGCGATTCAGAAGTTAGATATACCTTTGTCAAAAAAATAAAAATAAAAATTATAGAAAGGATACCTGAACAGTGAACATAGGAGTCTCTAGGATGTTTTTGGCACCAGGAACATCATAAACAAGGTTCTTCAGTATCATGGGATCAGCAGCAGCTAAGCCTAACATCTGCATCATGGGGCAATTAGCCTCTGCCTCGACGAAAAGGGGACCCTCTCCGGTGCAATCAACGATCAGCTTCCCTTCAGAGCTGATCGTAAGTCGTCCTGCAAGAGGATAGTAATGAACAAGAACCTTGGACAAGGACTCTTTGATGACTTTTGCAGCATCCTCGTTTCCCTTCTCTTCTGACTTGTATAGGTAGATTGTCCTCATTGGTACAGCTATGTTTTGGTCTAGATTGCAGAGAAAATAAAGGCCCTTCTCCGTTTGCTCCATTGGGGGTACCCTTTTAGGCTCCTCTTGCTTTATTTCGAGCTCGAACTTACCATTACAAAAGTTCTCCATTTTACGGAAAGCGCGAAAAACCTGGTTCATGCATGATGACGAAGGAAAAATTGAACTTTAGTTGCTCGTCATTCTTTGCTTTAAGGAAATAGTGAGCCACCATACAAGATGAGACCATACAAGGATAACAGCAGAAGATACATGCAATTACTATGTAAGTTTTCATCACATAAACTTCATGTGAACTATCAAAGACAAGGGATAAAAAATTCATGTAATGTGTATGGAATAGAATTAGTGTACCTCAGATTATGGTGAGACTAGCCTTTTATTAAATATAAGTACTAAGTAGCTTTGTTGTGCATGAGGGCGAGTAATGGCATACTTGAGGCAAATTTGACACATATATATAGGCACATCTAGTGACGATGCTAAACTTAGCGGAAGTTCTTTGGTTCGTTGAATATTCTATCATGAACAGTATATGTACGTAGCTGTAAGATGACAGATTGTTGGAATGTGATAGCATGCAACTTACACGAAATCCTTCCATAGAAAGTCAAAGATTTATTAGGGAAGGTAACGAATGGTTAGGGACTCATAATTATCCTCTGCTCATTTGGCGTACTCCATTTTATCCATGTGTTAATAATATAGCGGCCCAAACGATAGGGACCAAAGTAGGCCGGGGTTGGTTCAGCTAAGATATCTTAAACATGGAATTTTTTGAGTTATATGCGTCCTTATCTTCGACTCCTATATAGTCAAAAAGCTTTAATTTTTCAAATTTCCAATTCTAACTATACTAGTTACAAAGCCCGTGCGATGCCCAAGCCTCATATAATGGACTTTTTAGAGTTCGGACTTCAACAAAAGTATTTTAATTCATTATATTGAGTATAGTTGTTCGCCTTTAAAAAAACTATTCTTTGAAACTATGACATAGAAAGTATGAAAAGTATTAATTGGTAACACAATAGTTCAACATGTACACTTGATAAGTTTAGAGTTTCTCATCGATTTCTCTTCTGTATCATCTTCATGAGACCGTCACCCTTTAAGTAAAAGAGTATTAGTTATACGGTTTAAGATATTAATTACTAATGGTCTATACCATTTTTATATTGTATAAGCAAACCAATTACTTATGCTGTAAGACATATAATTTAATAGAAAACATAATATGAAACCTAATAATATCACGAATAGTAAGTTGAATTGGTGTTACTTAACAAAACCAGTTTTTTTTATGTTGTATATCGATATATGTTGTACGAGTTGCCGTGGGATAGTAGTATATAGTACACTTGAAAATGGATGGGTATTGTTTCGAGTAACTTATGGACCGATGTATAAAAATACTCAATATGAATTGTCTTCGGAGTTGATTGAGGATACTCTTTCTTTGACGTTTAACTCAATCTTTTGAATTAGAAAGTGTGTCTATATTACGGGTGTATAATGGTGGTGTATATAATGTTCCAACATGGCTGATCATATATAAATATCTCCTAGTTATAAGGAACTATGTCATGGGATTATGTGCCACTTGTAGAGTAAATGGACCATAAATTCCCTTATGATTTTTCTTTCATGGAAAGGGGAACCCTTTCAATAAAAAGAAGAACTGATGGATATCTTTTTCATCTAAGAATGAGCTTACGATTCGAGGACACAATTGTGTCAAGGACTGTTGCGTGTCACGTGGCAGCATAATTAGTCTACATGTCATAACTAATCATCCCTGTATTGTTTACCACAACAGGTGTTTTTAAGTTTCTTTTGTTACACGACATAAATGTTCATTTATATCATGATTGATATAAGAGTCTTCCTACCTTTTACCCTAAGTATTTTTTTTAAAGAAAAATATATAGGTGGTTATAGTCAACAATATAAATAACCATACATCCTACCAAGAAAACCCATAGAAGGAACCGTTTTTAGCCACTTAAAAACAACTAAATACAAACTAATCAAATGGAGCTAAATGAGCATCAACAGTACTCTTTATGGCTTATATAACAACTTCACTAGGCCTAGTTATATTACCAAAAGTCCTACAATTTCTTTCACCCCAAATTTCATACACAGATGCAGCAAGTGAAGCTCGAAATTTCCTCTTGTTATAACTTCTTCCCTTATTTGCGAATAACACCCCATTGAAGCTCTCTCTACAAACTATAAGGCCTTCTACAAATACCAATGCAATCATGTACAACAGACCAGATATTAAATGACAAAGAACACCAAAAAAAAAAAAGTGAGACATAGTTTCAATAGAAATGGAAACATTGCATAACCTGCATTTAGTTACCAAAGCTATACCTCTATGCTGAGCTTGATCATCAATGAAAATAAAACCTCTAGCACCAGAAATTATGATGAACATGTGTCTAGGATAAATTACATAATCCCAAAGTAATTTAAGTATTAGAAAACATTCTTCCATGACCTCTAAAAAAATCATAGGTAGCTCCTAGGTTAAGCTTCCTAGTCTGCATCCATTTAGGTACCCGGGTCTACAAATGCTTTTGCACTATCTGGATTTCCAAGCAGTTGTACAAACGAGTCTCTGATCCTGCATAAGTTTCTGAGACACCAGGAAGAAGAGCATTTCACCTCATAAGACCAAATGCTCTAACTTCTCATATAGTGCAGATGAGTCCATTTAGACCATAAATCAATCTGATTACAGTCTAACCTCCATACAAAATCAGACAAAGTGATTTATCCCTAAGCCATCCTCAACTGCAAGAGAATATAAGTTACTCAATTTGAACAAAATTAACTTTCTTTATTCTTCATTAAGACCCCAGAAGAATAATCAGTATAATTTCTCAACTTGCTAAGCTACTTCCACTGACAATAAAATACCACTAATCCAATCATTTTGCAGACCAAGCACCACTGAATTCAGTAGTTGTATTCTCCCTACATAAGGTGGTAACTGTCCAGATAAATCCAATGATGCAGAGTTGATGACTTTGGTCGCCCTTGGTTATGCATGAAGTAGAGCTATCTCCATTCGTCAGCGAATCAGCGCCCCGTGAAATATCGGACAACCATTTGTGATACACTGATAGTCTACATGCCAAAGATGGCAACATGGTCTGTTTACTCATCTATCTATACTATTATCTCATGCACCTAAGGTTTTCTATTTGTAGGACACGTGGCGGTTATTTAATATAGCCATAAATTGAAACAAAAATAAGGAGTTCAATAAACCACAATATGTAATTGAATTAAATTTTCGTGACTTTTTGTATTTTGTAACCATCAAAATTATATTTAATAATTATCTCATTTAATAAGCTATTAAGAATTAGGTGAAACTCCTATTATTTGTCTCTTGATTTTCCCTCTTCTTTTCAATTAGTTGCAAAAAGTCTATATAAGAGCTAAAGATCCAAAAATATTTGGATCCTCTTTCAGTACATGATCACCATTTTTCAGACATCCTAATTTTATACCATAGCATCAAAGTTATTATTTTTTTTTTTTTGGTATCATGTTTCCATATTGATATGTTCTCTCTCCTACAAAGTGGCACCATAGATAAAATCAAAACTTAAAGTAAGTGAATTTAACATTAATTTTATATATTGTTTCTATTTTAAGATCTTCATATCATCTTTTTTGTATATTTTTCTTCATAACCCTCAAATTTAATTGTGTTTACTTTGCCTTGATTTAGCTATTTCTAACTCAATTATATTATTGATTTCTAGCTACACAAGCATCTATTTTTCGCTAATATCATAATCACCCTATTATTTTTGATAAGATTTTATGTGCATTCTAACAATATTCTTGATTATAAAATTTCTAACACAATTATCTCTTTTTTGTTTGCAATTGCGGGTGGTATGCAACTTTAAATTTCTATTCAAGTGAGTGACAAATGAAATACCTTTCAACATCTATTCCTCTTGGTTTAATTAACTTTTGTTTACTTATACTCAATCTTACATATATTTTAGAGCCTATTATCAAACTTTGATGTGTTTCATGAATATTAAGACTATTACTAATTTGCATGTCGAAAATATTCAATGATTTAAACTTTGTGCTCTTATATTTTATAAGTATGTGCTATAAATGTAACCTTTTTTTTTTGTCTTTCTCTATCGTATCTGTACTTATGGTACATTCAAGCAATTTCTTTTACTTTCATATTTGTTGTTATAAGAAAATATCAATAAATTTGAGATTATGATTAATGCATAAAGTTAAAAAAAGGAAAGTAGATAGTGGAATAAAATAAGCAAACTGTCTTTTTTGGTAATAAAAAGTTTTATAAAGAAAGGTAAAAAGAGTATCTATTGTTATATATGTATATTAAAGTCTTAACTAAAGTTTTTTTAATTTTATCACATATAGTTAATTGACTGTTAAATTTTAGTCTCATACAATATATTAAATAAATGTAAAAAAATATATTAAAAAAGTACTTAAAATATATTTGCATTTATTATGTATTTTTTACTTACAAGTCAAGTATAGTTCTATTGTTTGTAATTTTTTGGTCAACTTCATGTGTATATGATTATAGTTGATTTTTTTTTTTTTTGAAAAAATCAAGTTAATTTTATATCATACGAAAGGAATACAACCTGACTCTTTACAAAAAAAGAATAGCCAACTATTAATGAAGCCAACTAAGGAAAGCCAAAACAACCAAAACTACAACAAGGTTGTCGCTCTATCAAACTCAGAAAGTTCAGCCTTACAACTCATCATTCTAATGCAAGCATCCTCTTTGATGCTCCTGATCACTTGATCTTCACTTCTGAACTTCTCAGAAAAAAGTCTGAGATTTCTCTCCCCCCAAATGTAGTAGACAGAAGCAAGGAGAGCACATCTTCTAAGTTTTTTCTGTCATCCTCTCCCCTTGTTATGCCTTGCCATCCAATGAAGCTCAGAGGTGTAACTATTAATGGCCCCTCTTAAACCCAACCAATGCTTTACACCCTGCCAGACCCCAAAAGAATAAGAGCATTTGAAGAACAAGTGTGCAGCTGACTCAAGAGCAGACTTGCATAAACAACATTTGTTCACCATAACACTCCCTCTCCTAACCAAATTGTCCACTGTAGCAAGACAATTCTGAGCTGCTAGATAGCCAATAAGCGCATGTCTTGGCCTGATAGCAGCATCCCAGACTGTTTTAATCCAAGTACACATGAGAGTGCTTTGCCTAAACAGAGAGTAGGCATTAGAGACCTCAAATTTACCTACAACAGTCCAAATGCTCAACAGATTAATAGCTTCATTAAAACCTCCAGCTAGGACTAGAAACTCTTTTCTAAGGCCAAGAAGTCTCTTCCAATTTGAGGTCGCTGTAGTGTTGGCTGAGGCCTGCCAAATTGAGCCACCCTTCGGCAAATAATGTCTAAACCAGCAAGACCAAACATCAGTTTGAGAAGTGTGCAACCTCCAAATCCATTTCAGCATAACAGCCTTGTTCCAGCTGAGGATTTCCTTAATCCCAACCCCACCATGCTTCCTATCATTACACAATCTCTGCCACCTCATAAAAACCATCCTCCTCTCACCAGGATCATACCCCCATAAAAAGGCTCTGCAAAGCCCAGCAATCTGCTTTACAATGCCCTTAGGCAAAAATAAGGCTGAGCACCAGAAGTTGGTGATACCAAAGATCACAGAATTGATCAATTGTACCTTACCAGCATAGGACAGAAAAGCACCAGCTCAATGTTGGATTTTATCAAAAATCCTCTTCAATAAGCCAGAATACATCTCAGCAGAGAGCCTTGTGGAATTAAGCATCACTCCAAGATATTTGAAAGGCAAACAGCCCTGAGTAAACCCAGTTGCCCCCAAAATATCAGCAATAAGATCATTACCCACTCCACCAAAATAGATGGAAGTTTTCTGAGGGTTAGCATACAAACCAGATACCTGAGCAAACACATTCAGACTGCCAGCCATTGCCAATACAGAGGGCATATCACCTCTAGTAAAAATAAGCAAATCGTCTGCAAAAATAAGATGATTAATACCAATTCCAACACATTTGGGGTGAAAAAAGACCTGATTCATCCCAGAGTTTTTCCTAAGAAGCCTGGACAAAGCCTCCATACAGAGTACAAAGAGGTAAGGTAAAAGGGGATCACCTTGTCTCAGACCTCTTTTACCCTCAAAATAACCCTCAATGCATCCATTAATATTCAAAGAAAAACGAGCAGAGGAGATGCAAGCAATGATTAAGCTGCAAAATTTAGGATGAAAACCAAACTACAGCAAGATCTTGTGCAAAAAAGACCAAGACACAGAATCGAATGCTTTCCTAATATCCACCTTAATGATAGCTCTAGGTGATATTTTAGCCCTCCCATAATGCTTGGCCAACTCCTGAGCAAGGCTCAAATTGTCAAAGAGATTCCTGCCAGAAATAAAAGTTGCCTGTTTTTGCCCCACAACATCAGACAGAACACTTTGAAGCATATTAGCTAAGACTTTGCTGATCACTTTGTATAAAACATTGCAATAAGCAATAGGACGGAAGTCCAAAACAGAGTTAGGAGTATCCACCTTAGGAATGAGAGTAAGAAAGGTAGAGTTAACTTGCTTCACTAACTTCCCTGAGATGAAAAACTCCTTTACAGCACAGCAAACCTCAAAGCCAATAATAGGCCAGGCCTTCTTGAAGAAGCAGGATGAGTATCCATCTGGCCTAGGAGCCTTAATGTCATGAATAGAAAAAACAGCATCCCTAACCTCTTTATCTGAAACCATCTTGAGGAGATCAGAGTTCTGAGAATCAGAAATAGAGCTTTATAGTAATCAAGAAAGGCTTCTGCAATATCAACCCTAGATGAGTAAGTAACCCCTTGAGCATCAGTAATAGAAGCAATCATTGATCAGTGTCTCCTTTCAGCTACTTTTGCAAAAAAGTAGTTAGAATTCACATCAGCTAGCTGCACATCAAGAACTTTTGCTCTCTGATATAGAGAGCTTAGATCAGCATTCTTGAGTTTAACAAACTCTTGCCTAGCTTTCCTCTCTTGAGTAATCAGACTTCGATCCTAAGACTTGCTGACATTGAGTAAGATAGGCCCTGGCAGCAGCAACCCTATCAGGTAAGTTAGAGTAAGATCTCTTGCCCAGCCCTTTTAAATCAACCTTCAAAAGCTTAAGCTTAGTAATAATTCTGAATAAAGCACAGCCAGAGACATAAGTATTCCAAATTTTAGCAACTAAAGGCAAAAATTCATTGTCCTCAGCCTAACAATTAAAGAACCTGAAAGGCACAGGGGATGAATTACTATCTTGCAACAGGTTCACCATAACAGGTGAATGATCAGACAATCCAACAGGTGGGAAATGAGCACTAGCTGGCCAGGAAGCAAGAAACCAAGCAGCATTGCCCATGATCCGATCAAGCTTAGCCCAAACAGCAGAGCCTGAATCTTGGTGATTATACCAAGTGAAAGACATCCCTTGAGTTGAGACATCAGATAACCCAGCATAAGCAACACAATTAGAAAAATCTCTAATATCTGCCATATTAGGAATGTAGTTACTTATTTTCTCAGAACAATCAAGAACCACATTGAAGTCTCCCATGCAAAGCCAACAGTTGAGGACCATTGAGCAGACCCTCTAAGAAAAGACCAAAGCCCATTCCTAGATGCACCATCATTGAATGCATATATGAAGGTGATCAGAAACTTGTAGCCAAGACTCTTGCTCTGAACAGAGCAATGCATATACTGGCTATCAGAGCAGAGAACCTTAAGCTCCACTGAAGAATTCTTCCAAAGAATCCAAATCCGACCATTATGATAATGATCATAATTATTCAAGATATTGAAACCTATAAACCTCCTATTAATAATCCTCCTAGCTTTATGAGCTTTAACCCTGGTTTCTAACAAACCAATGACATCCAACTTTTTTCTCCTAATAAAATCACCTACTTCTACATGTTTTAGAGGGCTATTAAACCCCCTAACATCCCAGACAGAAATATTCATCAAATGTTAGGAGGTGGAGGCACTTCCCCCTCAGGACAGTCCAACTCATCTTCAGAATCATCATCCTCAACAGTAACATCATTAAGACAGGCAAAGGAATTGACCATAGGGATAACAGCGAGCTTATCCCTTTGGAGAACCTTAGTCTTTTTAGAGGAGCTCAAAACAAAGGAAACACCATCCTGTGCAGCCAAACAAGCAATCTCAGTGTCTTGATTATCCAAAACCTCAGGAGTTTCAGGACCTTCACTCGGAGGGACAACCAACACTTGTTGAACCCGAGGAGCAGTAACAACTGGGATGTCTGGTGAAACAGGCACAGGAGCCACCTCCACAGGGCCATCCTTAGCAACTGCCTGGGCTGCCACCTCCTGAACAACAGTTTTTGGAGCAACCACCTTAGAGCTAGCCTCCATGGGATTGACCTCTTTATGCAACTTTTTACAGGATTTGTCCTCATGTCCCATCCTCTTACAATGCTTACAATAAAAAGGCAGCCACTCATACTGAACATTTTTGAGTCATAAAACCAAAGAAAGGAGAGTCAAAGAAGATTTCGGTAGGAAGATCCTTTGAGACATCTACCTCCACCATGATTCTAGCAAACCCAATCATGTCCTTAGTTGTGGTGATATTATCAGCAAACAAAGGGATTCCTATTTTGCTAGCCAATTTGCTCAAAGCCTTATCAGACCAAAAATGTGGGTCAAGATCAGGCAATAAAACCCATACAGGAACTGTTGTAATATTGTCAATATCAACACAAAAATTAGGCGTCCAAGGCTTCAAAATGAGCTGATTCCCCCTACCTTCCATGGCCCCCCTTTTAATACCTCATCCATGTCCTCCTTACTAGAAAAGCGCAGATAAAACCACCATTTCTTATAATATAAAACCTGCACTTTACCAATACCCTTCCAAACTTTATCAGCAAAATTCTGCAGAGTATGAGTAGTAGTTTAGCAGATAAAACAAAACCCACTAGAGTAAATTGCCAAAACTCAATTTCATCAGCAATATCATCGAAATCAATATGCACAACCTCCGATTTAGCACAGTCCTCATATAAGTCAAGCTTCATACCCCTAGAAACAGCACCATTCTTAGCCTTTGAAACCCAAGATGGTTTCTCAGCTAAGACCGGGGCAGCAACAGGGGCATCAGGAGGAATCACCTTACCCTGGGTGGCCACTGGAACAGAAACAGAAGCGATCTTCCCCTGAGCCTCCGCAGGCGTAGGGTTATCTTTGTTTGTTGTTGCATGTTGCAAAAGAGACGACCCCATAAAATCCCCAAGTGTGATTTTAGGAGGTGAGGACACCTGGACATGAGTAACTAAGGGAGTAGCCATCTGGGTTTGATCCCCCTCCGTCAAACCAGCACCATTCACCATGGAAGAAGTATCATTAGCAACAAGAGAAGCAGCTGCATTTACCTGTTGTGTTTGTTTCTTAGGTCGACCACGTTTTCCTGCCATAATTTTGAGAAGAAAAGGGACTAAAAATGGTCTAGAGAAAAAAAGAGTAGAACCTACTCATCCGTACCACCTTGTTACTCAACTAACAGTTTCTAGAGAGAAGGGAGAGACTCTCTCACTAGAAACATGCACTTTCCCTTTTACATGATTATAGTTGATTTAATTAAATATTGAACTTAGTATTTAAATACTCAAAGTTTGAAAACAAACGAAGAATGTTTGGTATCACATATGTAAGAAATAAATCATAACCAATGTGGAGAAAAATAAGTTAAATATGAATATCGAATATTGAAAAAGTCAACCAATATAATCGTAAAAGAACGAAGATTTTAAATCTTTTATACAAATAATTTTTGAAATAAAATCAATAATCACAATTTGACTTTGTATATTCTCATATTCAATTACTCATAGCAGATCATAGATTTAAAGTATTATTAAATATTAAAATTTAATGATATTTTGTTGATACATATTTCAAC
>CAAKMY010075991.1:0-13002 GCA_901111285.1 Corrigiola litoralis | reverse complement strand
TCAAAAACTTCGAATCACGATCCGACACAATCGTCCTAGGAACACCGTGCAACCTCACAATCTCTCTAAAATACAAATCAGCTACCATAGACGCATCATCCGTCTTATGACAAGCTACAGAGTGCGCCATTTTAGAGAAACGATCAACAACAAACATAATAGCATCCTTACCTCTCTGAGTACGAGGCAAAGCAACAATAAAATCTATGGATACATCCTCCCACGGTCTAAAAGGCACATGCAAAGGCTTGTATTCTCCCGGCTTGAACGAACTCTTCGACACATGACAAGTCACACACTTGCTCACTATGTTTTGCACATCACCAACCATCCTTAGCCAATAAAAATGCTCATTAAACACCTCCAAAGTCTTTTGCACCCCAAAATGCCCCGCAATACCACCTCCATGAGCTTCACGCACTAGCAACTCTCGAATAGGATGCTTAGGAACACACAGCTTGTTCCCCTTGAATAAGAACCCCTCCTTCAACAGAAAGTCCTTGAAAACCCCTTGCTTGCACTCAACAAATATCAACTTGAAGTCCGGATCAGTCTCATAGTATTCCTTCAATGTCTCGAACCCCAACAGCTTTATCTCCAATGTAGACACCAAAGAATACCTTCTGGACAACGCGTCAGCCACAACATTGCTTTTGCCATCTTTAAACTTCGAAGAGAAGTGAAAAGACTGCAGAAAATTCCACCCACTTGGCATGTCTTGCATTCAATTTTTGTTGTCCATTAATGTACTTCAAGGCCTCATGATCTGAGTGCAAAATAAAGTGCCCAGGTCTCAAATAGTGAGTCCAATGATCAAGAGCTCTAACAATGGCATAGAACTCCTTATCATAAGTAGAATAATTCAACCTAGCACCACCCAATTTCTCAGAAAAGTAAGCAATAGGCCGTTTAGCTTGAACCAAAACCGCACCTATTCCAACTCCACTAGCATAACACTCAACCTCAAAAGGTTGTGAAAAATCCGGCAAAGACAACAATGGAGCCTCACACAACTTTTCCTTGATCACCTCAAAAGCCTTCTGAGATTCCTTGCTCCAAGTCACACCTCCCTTCTTCATACATTCAGTAATAGGGCACATGATAGTACTGAAATTACGAATGAATCTTCTATAGAACGAAGCTAAACCATGAAACGATCTCACCTCGGTAACGGTAGTAGGTGTAGGCCAAGACCTTATAGCTTCAACCTTGGTCTTGTCAACTGCAACTCCATGCTCAGAAACAACATACCCAAGAAACACAACTTCATTGACGAGGAACGAACACTTCTCCAGTTTCCCGTACAACTTCTGTGACCTAAGGACATCAAACACAGCTCTCAAATGTCCCATATGCTCTTCCACATTCTTACTATAGATGAGGATATCATCCAAGTAAACCACCACAAACCTCCCTAAGAAAGGCTTAAGTACCTCATTCATCAATCTCATAAAAGTACTGGGGCGCGTTAGTTAAACCAAAAGGCATCACTAACCATTCATAAAGCCCGAACTTGGTCTTAAAAGCCGTCTTCCACTCATCTCCTTCCTTCATCCTAATCTGGTGATAACCACTTCGAAGATCAATCTTCGAGAAAATCTTGGACCCATGCAACTCATTCAACATATCATCAAGCCGAGGTATGGGAAACCGATACTTGACTGTTATGTTGTTCACGACCCTACTATCGATGCACATCCTCCAGGTACCATCCTTCTTAGGCACCAACAAAGCAGGTACATCACACGGACTCATACTCTCGTGAACATAACCCCTTTCTACCAGCTCTTCGATCTGTCTTTGCAACTCTTTAGTCTCAGTCGGGTTGCATCTATAAGGAGCTCGATTTGGCAACTGTGCACCAGGAACCAGATCAATCTGATGTTCTATACCACGAATAGGTGGTAAACCAGGTGGTAAATCATCTGGAAAGACATCACGGTACTCACTCATCAGCGGCTTGACTCGACCATCCAGTCCTATCTCCCCTGGCCCAGTCTCAGCAACAGTACTAGCAATCACAGCAAACACATGACCACCATCTTCAATCACCTGTTCAACCTCTTTCTCACTAGAAAACATGGTCAAACTAGGCTTCTTGTTCTTCTTAGCATGCATAGCCCTTACTTCAGTCGGTGACATAGGTTTCAACACCACAAGTTTATCATTATACATAAAACTATGCACATTAGAACGACCACTATGTTGTAAATCCCTATCAAACTGCCACGGACGTCCTAACAATAGATGACAAGAATCCATAGGCACCACATCACATAAAAGGGTGTCTTTATAAGTTCTCATAGCAAAATTCACACGGGTCTGCTTAGAAACTCTCACTTTACTACCGTTATCTAACCAATGCAAAACATAAGGTTTAGGATGTTTTACCGTGGTCAAATTGAGTTTCTCCACCATCTCTGTCGAGGCAACATTAGTACGACTACCTCCATCAATGATCACTGTGAAAAGCTTCCCCTGAACCAGACACTTGGTGTGGAAAATCTGCTCCCTTTACTCACAGTCATCTTGGCTAACCAATGCTTGTAAAGAACGTTGCACAATGAGTGTTTCACCAGTCGGAGCCTCAAACTCAAATGTATTCCCATCATTCTCCTCCTCTTCCTCGGTCCTCTCTTGTTCTCCATCATCCTCTTCCAAGTCTTGAACTTCAAACCCTCTCCACTCAATCACCTCTCGAAGAGTAACCACTCTCTTGTTAGGACATGAACTCTGAAAGTGTCCAAATCCTTGACACTTGAAGCACCTAACCTGTGACAAGCTCTTCTCCTTTCCCCCAGACTCTCCTTTAGCAGCACTATCCTCCTTATCTTGAAAGGGTTTCTTGGGAATTGATGAGTTACTAGCACCAGGACTTGAAAATTGACCTCCAGGCTTAAACCCCTCGGTTTTATTCTAAGTTGGTCTTAGGAGTAAAACTATGACTCGCTTTGTTTGGCTTTTGTTAGCTCTCTACTTTCAAACACAGATTACACAATGCATCAAACGAACCATAAGTTCTCAACTCAAATTCGTTCATGATGGGACGATTCAACCCCTTCACAAACCTAACCATCCTCTGTTCCTCCTTCTCCTCAATCTCACTCATAAGAGTAAGCTTCTCAAATTCAGCAATATAACTGGACACAGACATGGTTCCTTCAACTAAATTAGCAACTTTCTTGTATAAATCGATTCTATGATTCATATGAACATACCTCTTTTTCATCTTACGTTTCAAGTTCTCCCAAGATGAAATCTTAGCCTTCTCTTCCCTAGACCTCTGAATTTTCAAGTTCTCATACCATAAAGCTGCGTTCTTGACCAACTTCAATATGGCATACTTGCACCTCTTATCATCGGGCACATCCTTGAACTTGAACAATCCCTCCATCTTGCGTTCCCACTCTAGATACACCTCTGGGTCGGTGCTTCCTTCAAACTCCGGCAGTTCATGCATCTTGAACTCATCGGTGGGAATAAACCTCCTTGGTTGGGCATTCACATGACCCGTTGGCATCCTGCTCATCGCTCTCATGAGTTGCTTGATCAACTCGTTGTTTGGACCTTCTTCAACCTCGAAGTCCTCTTCTTGACCAGATATGATCGCTTGATATAGTGAAAATCAAGAGCCGAAGCTCTGATACCTTAAATGATGCGAATCGCGGAAGCTTTGAATTAAATCTTAATGGGCAAGAACAAACTCGCCTTAGAACAAACGCTAATCTGAGATTTTAGTGTTTTTGTATGTGTTTGAGAATAAGAACAAAGGTATGAACAACAACTTAGACCTTAAATCGTTAAACTATGATTAACTCCGAACGCCTATCCGTGTTAATCTACTAACTTGAATCGCAACTCAAAATTAGTGAAGAATTGAAGTACAATCTCAACTCTGGTTTTTGGATCTCAAGAGACCTTTTGAATACTCAAAATTAATGATAATGAACTAGGGTTCCAAAATACAATAAAGAGTCCCTTTTAAGGTAAAATAAACGTACACGAAATAAGGAAAACAAAGCAATAAGGAAAATCCGCAAAACAACGAAAACCTGCGAAAATAAGGTCGCTCGAGTCGAGCAGTTCTGGCTCGAGTCGAGCGAGACCAAAATCTCGAAATTTCCCGTCCTGCCTGTTTTGGCTCGAGGCAACCCAACCCCACTCGAGGGCCACTCGAGTCGAACTGTAGCACAGTTCACTAACCTTCTTCAAACTTTTTACACCACACCACACACACGGCTCGCACCCCAATCTCTCCAATACGACCCAAGTGCGAAACACTCCTTAACACGTCAGCTTCTCCTTGCTTAAGAAGCACCTCTTGATCCACGCTCGGATAAATTTTAGTGAAAGCTTTTTCTGGATAAGAAACTAGACTTCTAGACCTTTCCATAGAGATATCATACACCTAAAAAGGTTAAGGTAATCAAGAGATATGGCTAAAATAAAAGAGAGATACTGCAGGACATGATATGGAAAGTGAATAATCCGATTTCCTTATATGTTTTGGAGGATTGCGGCTATTTGGCTAGGTTTAGGTTGTTCTCCCTTCATTTTATAAAGGGATGCAGGCCTAGGGTTAAAAGGGAGCTCAATTCATTCATCATTTTCGTGCCTCTTAAAGAAACCCTTTTAATTTCTAGTGTTTGTCAAGTCTAGGGTAGAAGTCAAAGTTAAACTAGAGATTATTTCATATCATTTTAACACCACTTTACATCATTCAACATTTCAAAATCTCATATTTAAGGGAAAAAGTTTGGGTTGGGGCCTCCTAAAAGGCTAGGGTTTCATGAACTAATGCTTGTAAAGCCAACAAGTTGAAGTAAGGGTATTTATAGTTGTTACTAGGAGAAAGCTTGCTTCTAAAAGTGCATTAAAACATATATCGCCGATCCTCTAGTTACTACGCGATATGACTTGAGGGTTAAGACTCAAGTTTAGCTTGACACTCCCCCCTTGTTAATATCATTATTAGTGTATTCATATTGTTAGAGAACTAGAAACATTTTAGGACTTATTTAAGACAATGGTTAGTATCATGATGTTAGGATTTTGTTACTTTCAAACCCCTAGAAATCATATTTAGGTTTGTGGTTTTGATGTGTTATTAGTATCATGTTAGGAGTCCTTGTAAATTGTCGATCTTGTTAGTTTGCATGTTTAGGCATTGTATTGACATTTGACATGTTTTAGGTTTTTAGGGTTTGTGAGTAAAACTTGCCATGTTTAGAAGTTTTCATACTAAGAATTTGCCATATTTAGAACTTTCCATATTTATAGCTTTCCATTGGGAGTTGCTATTCATCGCCTTAAGTCTTTTGCTATTCATCGCCCAAAATATTTGAATGACTAAAATACCCTTTTCTAGTATTACCCCACCTACCCACCTGCATCCCTTTCTTTCCCTCATTCCCTCGATCCCTCACTCAGTCACTCCTCCTACCCTCTTAACTCCTCACCCACTCAATCCGCTCTCCTCATAACTCTAGACCCATCTTCTTCCTTAAGATCCATCTTCTTCCTTCATTACTCCCACTTCTTCCTCCTTATTCCTCAGGCAACCGAAACACTCAACTCCCCAAAAATACTCAAGCGCAACCTATCGTCCCCTCATTCCCCACGCACTGCAGTCCCCTCATAGATCACCTCCCCTCACCGCCAACCAAAACACTCAACTCCCCAAGCACTGCAGTCCCCTCATAGATCACCTCCCCTCACCACCAACCAAAACACTCAACTCCCCAAAAATACTCAAGCCTAACCTATCGTCCCCTTATTCCCCAAGCACTGAAGTGACTCCCCTTCCCCACGCATTGCAGTCCCACCCCAAGACAAGTGGAGGTTCTCTTGAAGACGATGTCGCATATCGCAAACATCCGCTAGGCCACTAAACGCCTGCGCCGACAATAGTATTCCTGTATCCAATCAAATCATTTGAAAAGGTAATGTTCTTGCTTAAATTCAATGTACTGTGAAAATTATTGTTTAAGGGCAAAGGGGGTTGGTGTGGGGATGCAGTTGGTGAGGGGATGAAGTTGCTTAAATTACTAGGAAAATGGAAAATAGATCGGACTAATCAGAGACGTTCGACAAATAAGCTTCTGCGCTTGTCCAGATGTCTGCATCACACGTAATGGTGTGAGCCAAGACGTTGTGAACACACGTCTGGTCGAATAAGAAGATGCAAAATAACAACGACCTTATAACCGTAGAATCTTTCTGTTTATACGTCCCCATGAAGGCTTACACTAGTATACTCGAGGTCTTTGTGTGCCCCAGGACATGTTCGTAATACATCTTGTGTGCGCTCGGGACAAGTTTTCCAAACGTTTTGGGCTGCGCCTGGACAAGTGTTCCACACGTCTTTGGCTGCGCCATGGACATATGCTCCACACGTCTTTGGCTGCGCTTGGACATGTGATGCATACGTCTTGTATGCGCGTAGAACATGTTTTCTATTCGTCTTTTTGTGTGTGTACATGTTTTGCATACGTCTTTTAGGACTGTTAGAAATCAGATTGAGTTTATATTTTGATAATGTTGAAACTAACTATTTTTCAAAATAAATCCATGGTTGAGGGGGAGGAATGTTCTTGATGAAATGAACTATCTGTAAGTTTTGTAAATTAGTTTTGAGTGTCAAATATGCTTATTATGGATGTTTATTAGTGTTGAATTCTAATAAAATTGGTGTCTTTCATATTATAGATGGCGGGTGGTGGGAAGAAGAAAGCGACAGCAACACATACTGAGGGTCAAGATCGTAGTCGCTTAAATGCTTCACGTCGTCATGAGCGTCAGATTGAGCGTCAGCGTGAGTTGCAGACTCAAACGGTGAACACCCCTTTGAGGAGGTTACGTGTTGGTTCGAGTGGTGGTGATTTGCCTATGTCACGAGGGAGTTTAGTTCCTTTCATTGATCTGGATGACTTAGATGACCCAAACTTCGACGACCTGACAATAGAGGATGAGGAAGATGTCGGCGAGGGCGAGGAGAAGGGGCAGGAGGGGGAGGAAGCGAGGGTTGTTGCATCTACGGTGGGCACTTCTTCTACTGGTTCATCCCAGATCATAGTTACACGTGGACCTCGTGACCGTTTTCAGGCACAGAGCCAGAGCCATGGTGATGAGGCTCGAGCAACTAGTAAGAGGAATAAGAAGGATCAGTCGTGGGTCATTATGCTAACGACTCCAGGTGGACCGATGATGCCTATTGTGATTCCTAGTTTTGGTGGTCACATTGCCTTTCGCCTTTGGAGTGACTCGACCAATGATCATTGTATCCTTCATTGCTACACACATGAGAGACAGTTGGAGCAGTCTAGGAATCATAATTTTGTCCATAACAGTGCACAACGGTTGGTATTGAGTACCAGTTTGTATCACTTACGCATGTGCATGATACAACACCTTGATCTGCCTTTACTTGTAGCCTTTGTTGAGAGGTGGCAGCCGGACACTGACACCTTTCACATGCCCTTTGGAGAGATGACGATTCCGTTGTACGACGTTTACTATATCCTCCGCATTCTAGTTGACGGAGATGTACTTTCTGCGACAGGATACTCAGAGCAGTTTAGGGCTGACATGTCTGATCTTCTTGGACGCAAAGACGACGAGTTGCTACAGCCAGCTGATGGTACATGAGTCAGAGCTCCTTTGTACAAGTCTGGCGGTGTATTGAGCGATTACTTGATAAGTTTGGTCAGGGGTCGTGGGGTTGCTCAAATTGAGGTGCAAACTTAATTGATGTTCTTGATGGGGTCCACATTGTTTGTGGACAAGAGTGGAGATCGTGTGCGGGTTGCGATCAACTTGTTTCTAAAGAATGTGGACCGGGTGCATAAGTATGCTTGGGGTGCATGAACTCTAGCCTATTTGTATAGGCAACTTGGGATAGCCTCATGAGTTGATGCTAAAGGGATTTCTGGGTGTCTCACACTTTTAAAAGCATAAATTTACGAGTATTTCCCTTGCCTTCGGCCCACTAGATTTGAGCCTCCCACATTAGGTGTAGAGGAGCCTCGTGCTTTGAGGTGGGACACCCATGGTGGAGGAGGGATATCACATGTTGAGCGTCTAAGGCATTATCGAGCATTCTTGGATACGTTGACGGCTGACCAGGTCAT
Organism: Corrigiola litoralis; assembly: GCA_901111285.1. NCBI lineage: Eukaryota > Viridiplantae > Streptophyta > Magnoliopsida > Caryophyllales > Caryophyllaceae > Corrigiola > Corrigiola litoralis. The sequence goes on along the minus strand of CAAKMY010075991.1, from coordinate 4,873 downwards.
GTGGCTTCCGTACGGCGACAACCTGGGGCAAAGGCTTCCGAGGTCCTTGTTTAGTGGATGCATCCGATTCAGTGATGTTATTGGAGGCATATGATCCCATGAGATGCCTTCGACAGTTTGGATATAGGCAAGTTGTCCCAGGCTCCCCTACTCCACCTATCTTTGCATATCGACCAGCTTTAGCGATCTCGTATGAGGTTAGCTACACTACGGGGTTTGATCATTTATAGGGCAACTTGATGCCCCATTCACTATCATTGGATCGTGTTTCAGAGCTCGCACAACCGATGGCTGCTTTTGTAGAAGACTATCTACAGTGGTATCTTAGTATTTCACATCCACTCATTGTCAACCCGACTACTAGAGGACGCCCTCAGCAACGGGGAGTGCTACCTGATATGGTACGTTTATGTTGTCAACTCATCTAAGACTTTATGTTGTCGTTTCAGCATAACTTTAAGTAGCCCTGTTCTCCATCTTGCTGCATATAAAACTAAGTTGTTATGGTTCTTTTGTTTTTCATAAAGTTACAGATGTATGGAATAATGGAGGTACTACTGTAGATGATAGAGTAGGCTAATGACCTCCAACTTGCAGAATTTACTATCTTTAAAATTGAAGTTGTGTAAATATGGGGGGTCAAAAATCTGGCATGCTGAAGTTCTTTTTAAGGCTGAAGTTGTGTTGGTTTGTGGTTAAAATTCTGGCATGCTGAAGTTCTTTTTAAGAATGAAGTTGTGTTAGTTTGTGGTTAAAAATATGAGGTGCTTTATATTTGGTTCCCAACTGTAAGTAAGAAGGAAATACACTTTAGGGTCAAACTAAGCAAAAGGTAGATATGCATCTCGCTTCTCATTTGAGGTATCAGTTGCAAATAATGTTATGGTACTGACTGTACAATAATCTATGTAGGGACATAAAGTTTGTTTTTCCCGAAATATAGAAGATTGAACTTCTTAAGTTATATATTTTATGCTATTTATCTTATGTTATTTATATTACTTTCTTCATTAACTTTCTCATTGGTTATATTGTAGTTGGCGATAGGGATTGTAGATAGGCTAGCGCCTTTGCTTGAGTTAAAAGTAGATCAGAGACCAGCTGGGTTTGATGAGCATTTCAGAGTAATCGATGACGTTTTTCACCTATACGCTGAGTACAAGACACTTGGGCATAGATGCCCTGCTCCTCAGTAGTTCGTTATTAGTTTGGTTATTAGATGGTCGAGTGGTTTAATTATTGGATAAATAGGATAGAACTTTCGAACTTGGATTGTATGATTTGGTTTATTATTTCGTATGTTGAACTTTTATCGTTGGACTTTGTAGTGTATGATCTCTGTTACTTGAAACTTCATTGATCACAAAGCATGTACTTGGAAATTCATTGATATTGAAGATTTCTTACATGACCATCTAATTAAGGCCAATATCACGCCACATTTGCGTTTGTTCAACGTACAAGTTATCGCAACCACCAACAAAATAAATATCTCGATTATGTGCCCACTGTAAATGAACCGAGGGCATTGGATAATTGTCATCCATAATCAGGCGCACCCAATGGTTACCTGTGTGCAACAAAACCAGATCCCCACAAGGTTCCGTAACACCCCCACTGCAGATAAAGGCAAGATTGTATATCCAATCGAACAGCGGGGAGCACCATTAGGAGGTTGGATGGTAGAGTAAATCACGATCGTCCAATTATAAAGTGTCGTAAACCCAGAAAGATCTTCAGGACCAATCATCCAATTAAATTCATCGCACCCACAAGTATCCGCCCATGATATACGTTCAATAGCTTGATCTCTACCTTCTAGACCACCATAGACTTCAAGGTAAACTGGCTTTTGAATTTCACCAAGAAGATGATGTCTCATCTGCCTCCAATGCTTCTCATCTCCGCAAACAGCATGCGCAAGACATCTAAATCCGCAATGACCATCGGATGTCGGGTTGAACCACCCGGTTACATAATCCAATATACCTAGTGGCAAATAACTGCGATATGAAAAACGATCGTTGTCGGTGCGATAGCCATAGATCAAAGGTTCTCCTGGACCTAATCATATAATTAAATAAATCAGAAATATAAAGGGTGTGGGGAGGTTCATCAATCTAACTTAAGCTTTACACATTATGAATGCATTTTCAAAACTTAAGTTTCCACTACTGCATGTAGCATAAGTAACAAATATCATCTGATGTCATTATGGTGAACATATGGCATAAACACATCTATTCCCATTATCTCAAAATAACATAACGAACAAGTAAAATATCAAGTAAAACACAAAATGTATATCAACCCATATTAACCAACCTGCATCGCAAGAGTAGTGTTGGATATGGTGGTGTTTGATCGTGATGAAGTGGTCCGAGTTTCACTTGCTGGAAACTTGCGAGTGACGTGCTCATGCCATGAAGTATCACGAGTGGTTGACCTCTTACGCCTATTAGAGGGCCGACCCTTCGGATTTTCTCGTCTCTCGAGCTCATGTACACCATCATCTCCGGGATAAAGCTGCGACTGTAACCTCATAGTAAGATCTCGTATGGTAGCAGGATCTCGAGTACGAGCCTCATATACTAGCTTATCAAATATTGCAAACTGATCATCTTTAAATTGAGCGGCATTCAATGGTTCTGAATATACCAAAGAAGACCAAAACTGATGCAAGTCACTAGGATAAAATTCATTGCCAGAAGAAAGGTAAGCAGCGATTGCACAAGCACATGGAAGACCATGTGTTTGTCGAATTACACATCGACACCTCTCATATACCAACTCACCAAGTTCCATACGTCGGCAATACTCCTTGCGCAACAAAATGAAAGCAACGAATGAGATCTCACACCTCAAATGCCTAAATGGTAGACCTATCGAAGATGATAATATCCTCCCACGAGAATCTTCTAGTAGCTTACGTATCTCTATGTGTTGTGCACAAAGATGAGAATGAACTTTTCTGAATATCGTAACCAAGGAGCTCGTACATGTAGTAATCCATATCTTCACAACTGAGTGTGAACTTTCAGCTCTACTATTAGTGGTGTTACCAAAATGAAGCACTTCATTTATATGAGCATAGGCAAATTGCTTCAAATGCGGAATCCATGTGTTTTCTAAATAGGTCCACAATATCCCATATCTTCCCCAATGTTCCTCAGAAAATGTATGGCAACGTTCATCTCATCAACTGTAGGAGCATCCATTACTTTTTGCCCTCTACCATAGGTAAATTTGTCTGCAAGTTCATCATTTTTTAACACTAACTTTGACTTCGCCAACATTATAAGAAATGTGCCATCTACACAACAAATGGCGAGAAGTTGGAAATATCTCAACAACGGGTCTCTGCAATCCAGGCTCTTTGTTTGTCTTAACTGCCGAAGGTATGAGATTATCACCCAGCAAAAGCTTCAGTTGTGACAAAAGCCAACTATAAGAATCTGTTGTTTCATCCTTCATCAAAACATAGGCTATGTTGAAGTTCTTCCCAACTGGATTAACACCAACAATCTCAACAAATGGCATCTCATAACGGTTTGTTTTGTATGTCGAATCCATTAAAATAACGTTGTAATAACAACGAAACATCTTAATGGATTCTAGATGAGCTAGGAATATATGTGTTAAACACTCGCCATCATTTTGAGAAACACATGTGTATCCCAACTTCTGAGCTTATTAAAAGGTCCACTGCATCGAACTCATATTGTCCATCCTCTCACGCCTCAACTTTTGGATCTCATTGTAAAACTGTTTTGAATTGTGTACACCCTTCGCACCTTTCGACTTATTAACGACAACCTTGATCTATGTCGGCCTTACATGTCCATCATGTAGGGTGTGAATCGAATCTTTGTCGCAATCTGTGAAAGACCTCTCTCCCTTAAGACCTTCATTAGAGACGTCAAGTTTGTGATTATGAACACTTCTCTCGGGCTTCATCACCAATAGCTTCCATGTCCCGTCACGTTGTTCCTGCATTCTTAATCCAAACAAACAACCCAACTTCCCAGTAGTAACATTATTTCTCTTCTTATTCCTCGGATCTTGTGATTTATTACTTGTCTTTTTCGAACCCTTATCACAATAAGCATAATAATGCATAAGGGCATTAGGATCATAAGAATCATTTTTCTTCTGGGATCCCTTAATCAAATGAAAGCCTGTCCTATGAGATATCTCGTTTGCCCAATGATAAGCTTCATCCAAAGTCTCAAAAACATTATCCGACACAAAAAGTACACTATAATCAACACCATCGCCACCAAAATCTTGTGTATTTTCCAAAAAAAAATTATATAACCACCTTAAGACATAATGCTACATCTACGACAAACAAAATAAAACTAATACTAACAAACAAAATAATATATGCATGACCATAAAAAAAAATTTAAAAACGAAGGAACAAGCTATCAAAAGACTTTCAACAGATATAGACGTGTAAAAAATGAGATTGTGATACGTGTCGTTTACCGCATACAAATTAAGAACCTTATTCTTTTACAAGATATTATTAACAAGTAGTATAATAAGGTGTCGATCCAACAGGGAGGCTGAATATATATAAGATTTATACACAGAACCAAGCCAATTTCTAGCTAGCTAATATTTACACTCAAATATATAGTATATAATTATACAAATACAAGAATAGGGGGGTTGTTCAGAATAATTCGGAAACTGACTAGCTAAAACAGAAAGTTATATCTACTAACTACAGATGAAGCCAAGCAACCAATTTACGCCCTTTAAACTCTTATAGCATAATTACCAACATATTTGGTCAACTCCAATTTTTCACACACTCGACTGATAGATTAATCTCAGGAATTTTAGTAGCAAAATTCCCTACGGT
>CAAKMY010075970.1:0-22095 GCA_901111285.1 Corrigiola litoralis | reverse complement strand
CAGGACCACCACCTGGCATATAGTCCCAACCAATAGAAATATGTCATTCCCAAAATCTGAAAAAATAACTTACAAATTTACCCTTTTCTCTCTCTTCTTTTTTCAATCACTTTACACTTGGCATATTATTAGTGGCATGGACCATTGGTCCTGAACCACCTAATAATTTCTCCAAACAAACACCAAACAAAGAAGTTGCATACATACACTAATTCCGGACAATCAGTAACAAATTACATATTTGCATATCAAAATGTGCACATGATAAACATAGTAACAATAATACTACTGTACAACAAGATCACAAGAAAATACATTCCGTTGACCCAAAACAAAGGATAAAAGACAGACACAAACTATGCAGTAAGTTGGCACAGACAAGATGAGATGAGCAGCAGGATTAGACTGCAGGAGAAGAGGGGTTGAGAGGAGCGCGAATGTGGTGCTCGTCAGGATATATTGTAGTCCGGGTTAAGGCTGTTGTCGTCGGCTTCGAGGCATCTCCGGACACAAGGTTTGCATGTCACCTCGTAGATTAGCCACCCCAATGCGAAGCTCAGCGCATAAACTATGACGGATGTCACAACTGCCATCTCTATCTCTGCCTTTGTGCTTCTGTATATGAAGGGAAAGGACGAGGAAACCTTAATATAAGAAGTTCAACGTATAAGAACTGCAACTCTGCAAGCATGAAATTAAATAGACCAAAAGAAGACTAACGGCATTACCCCCTGGCCCCTAGCTAACTTACAGCATTTTTAACATTGACCTTAGATAAGGATCAAGGTTGGCCCGATAGTTGAGAACTCAACCTGCTTGGGGGTTGTCCCAGGTTCGAATCCTTATACCCCCTCCCCCGCATCATTAGTTGCTCCGATGTACCAAAAAAAAAAAAACATTGACCTTAGATAAAGTCCCCAACTCCCCAGGTAGCCATGTTCGATCACATGACAATAAAATAGACCAACATAAGACTAAAGGCGTTACCCTTGCTAACAAACGGCGTTTTCAACATTGACCTTAGAAAAAGTCCTTATGTTCACATGACCATTTTGGCCCCTTAAATGAACACCGTAAGTGACTCGACTAGTTTAATCAGAGGTATCAAATTCGAGCCATAAGAAAATAATAGTATTAAAATTCTTGAGAGTGACTTTGCCACTTGTAGGGTCCTATCTGGCTTGATTTCGCACTAAAACGGTATAGTGACAACAAAAAATAAAATGAAGCTGAACATTTTATTTTACTAATTCCACTAAAGGCAGAGCTAGAATTTGTCTGAGGGAGGTCAATTTGACAATACTATTATCGGGTGTCATTAGTTTTTTACAACTCAAACTAAGTCAATTATTTTTGAAGAGGCCAACAAACAAATAGTAAAAACAATAAAACTAATAGGGTCATTGTCACGACCACCACCTCCCCCCATCCACCCTTCAATTCCACGAAATAAAAAGAAAAAAAAACTTATCATTTCACTAAAAAAAGCTAGAAATATACTTTTTTACAAGAGTACAAGACCAATTTATTAACCATATGATGAGTGTTCACCATCAACGAATAATTTTTTAACTTAGGATAAGTTCCACACCATTAAAATTTTGTTGTTTTTAATTTTTAATGCGTATATAAAAAGGTAGATAACTAAGTGGAAATAAGTTTTTTTTTTTGAAGAAAAAGTGGAATTAAGTTAATTGTATGTATACAAGTTAGGTCTTAGTTGTATATATACAAGTTAGTTGTATATATATAATATAAAAACAAAAACTAACAACCAAGGTAGGAAATATTGTTGTTCTTTCATTGTTAAAATGAGTCCTCTTGAATTTGTCCAATGTCAAAAGAAAAAAGAGTCCTCCTAATCAGAAGGAACTTGTACTTGTAAATGACTATTCTTAGGTCGTCATGTCCTTGGTGGAGCTTGATTCGTTTTAATATGATCCCCTCTACCTGTTGGATTTTTCAAAAAAAAAAAAAAAAAAAACAAGGCCTAATTTTTAAGTTTCAACAATACTGTATTTACATAAAACCAAACTCTCTCTTGTAAGCTTTAAGTTTCAACTATATTGTATTTACATGGTCACGAATTTGAGACCTCTAATTAAGCTAAAACAATACTTTATCACTAGCTAGTCTTTGATGAGAGCGTTTTAATTTTAAGTTAAAGATTTAAAGTAGTCACCGACTCACCATATGCCTTAAAGTGATCACTTTATAAGTGTGTTAACATAAAAAAAATGACTAGTTTAAACTCAATAATGACCACGTCTAATTTCAAGTTAAATATTAGACCATTAATTTTTTTTGTTTGTTTGAAATGTGCGCCTTAAATAACTGATAAGAATCGAACTCCTAACCTCAACATGGTAAGATAACTAGGAAAATAAACTTTTCCTTATGATTATCAAGTTTTACACTACTGTATTTACACAATCACAAATTTGAGAACTCTTATTAAACTCGAACAACTCTTTACTATCTCGTCAACATTTGCAAGTTAACTCCAAACCAATAAATAGTAGAAAAAACAATAAACTAGTCAAACAACCAAAGTGATCAGCAAACAAAGAAGTTGCACGATGAGGAAACCTTAATATAATTGTTTTCGTACAATCAGTAACAACTCACATTTGCAGAGGAAAATGTGTACAGTACATAATAAAACACAGTAATGATTACAGTACAACAAGTTTCAGATGAAAAAAAAAACACATGGACTTAATCCGTTGACCCAAAATAATGAGAATGAGATTGGGAAATTTTAACATGGTCCAGGACGAATGTTTCAACCTATTACAAAGAGGTGGTTACCGAATACAAAATAGATATTAATAACAACTTCAGATGGGAGCATTGATCCTGGACCATGCAATAATATCTTAATCAGACGGGCTTGGGTGATTGGGAAGCGGCATCATCCGAAGAGGGGTTGAGAGGGGCGCGGATGTCGTCGTCGTCGGGATCGTAGTCCGGGTTAAGGCTGTTGTCGATGGCTTGGCGCCCTTTCTCCAAGCAGGGCTTGCATGCCATCTCGATTGTTAGCCATCCTAGTGCCAGGCCAACTACTGCTATTATAGCCGCTGTCACTGCCCCCATCACTTTCTTTATGCTCTCTCTATCTATCTGCCTTTGTGTTATTGTGTAGATGAAGGGAATATGGGGTGACTTTGATGAAAGAATTGAAACATAAAAGAAGTCCAAGCTAAGCATGGAAAATGACCGATGACTCCTTAGAGAACGTCCCCACGTTCACGTGGCAAATTCTGGCACCTTGGATGAATATTGGACACCGCTGCTTAACATCTTCTTTTCACTAAAAAAACACATTTCATCTCATTAAGAAAAACAGAAAAATACCTTCTGCAACAATTTTTTTTTTTTTTTTTGATGTAGCAGCTGCTATCTTTTGTGGGCGCAAAGTAAATTCCCGGTTACAGTTGTTAGAACTTGAGACCAAGATGACTCCCACCTCCCACAGTCCCCTTAACCAGTCGAGCCAATCCATATGGGTATGTGCAACATTTTATTAACGTTTACCATAATATATAACTTTTAAGAAAATAATTAGCTCATGTAATAAGAGCTTACTTATCCCAATTATGAGGTTGAAGATTCGATTATTATATGCGACTTTATGCGCATATTTAAGACAAAGAATAATCGTATAACTTTTATGATAAAATCAACAAATAATCGTATAACTTTTAACTTAGAGCATGTTCGGTATAATTGTAACATTTCGTATTTGATTCGTGTAAATGAAAACTTATTTGAGTCCTTAGACATTAGCTAGTTGTATGAACACAAACTGATCCACTCATTTCCCCACATGAGCTTTTTCACACTTGTCGAGGTCATATTTTGGCAATTAATAACTCACAAATTAGATTTGATAAAATTACAAATTTATAATTGTTACATTTATATTTACAAATACTTTAATGTAAATATATTTTTATTATTTTTTAGATTATAATTATTGAGTTATTGATGATAAAAGTTTAGTTTCAAATAGTGCCAAAAAAATGGATGTGGGGAATTGAGTGGATCAGAGGGAGTAACAACTAAAATTACTTGGGGTATCATTCAAAACTATTCGACTAGCTTAAAATTTTGGCTAGCTAAAATCCAAATACCTTATCATACGTATAAATTTGGTGTACATGTAATATAGTCAAATCAGCTAGTTTTGGTCAAAACTACCACGTAAACTGCGTTGATAAACACACTTTAAGAGTTAAATGAGATGTAGTTATAATATACTTTGTATAAAGTAAAAATTTTAAGATTATACTCAAAGTTAAGAACTCATTCGATATTGAACGAGCTTTGGTACAATAATCTCATTCTCATCAACCAATCGCGAGTTACGAGTTTCAATTCTTATACACGATTTCTTCTCGACCAAAAGAAATTTTTTTTTTTTAAATGCGCGCACAAAGTCGCGCGCTCATGAAAATTAAACACCCAACCTTATAATTAAGGTAAGAAGACTTTTTCTTTCAAAAGAAACTCTTTTAAAATCTAAAATCCAGCCATTTTCATCGACTATTACACAAATTATTAAAAGCGACCGTCTAAATTCAAACGGCCTACAGCTGAAAAGATAAAATTCATAAATTCACAAGTCATCATCTCACTCATCATCATCGTCATCATTGAATTCATTTTCCAAATCAACATATTACTGGAAGAGACCGTCTATATTCATACAACCGTCTACATAGGTAGCTCTTATGGTATCAAATATTCAATTTTTTTCATTGAGTACATTACAAGAATTATTATTACAAGAGACCATCTAAATTTAAAACGGTCTACATAGGTAGCCGAAAAGATAAAATTAATAAATTCACAAGTCATCATCATCATCAATTCATCATCATTGATTTTAATTTTCCAATTGTAACAAAATTACTCTCTCTGCCCTTTTCTCTCTCACATCCCTTTTGTCTTCTTACCCTTCATTTCTTCCCTTTTCTCTGCCTTTCCTCCTATTTTTATTTTCATTTCTCTCTTCCTAAAAAAACCCATCCTTTTTTTGAATCTCTCTCTAATTTTTTCTCCCTTCTGTATTCATGACGGTATGTGATTAAATACCCATGTTTTTATTTTTGTTGATTTTGTTTTAATATGATTTTGGTTTTTTGTGATTGCCCTTTTGGTGGTTAGTTAGATTTATCTCAATTATTGTCTGATTTGATATGATCTGTGGTTTTGTTTGTGATTTTTTGGTTTTATTTGTTTTTTTGTTATGGTGGTTTGATTTGGTTTCTTGTTTGATTGGATGGTATTTATGTAATTTGTTAAATTGATGATTACCCATTTTTGAGTTTTGTGTTTTGATGTGTTTTTTTTTTGTTGAATTAATGGAAATTTTTGTTTGATGATGATTTTGTTGCGTGTAGAATAATTATCTGGTCATTGACTTAGGAAAGGTAAAGGTATGATCTTTATTGTTTGTTGGTGTGGAGGTCTTGAATTTTGTAAAGGTTTTGTGGAATTGGAAATGCCCTTTTCGTCGCGACGTGTTTGTTTGATTGGTTGTTGCTTTGGAGGTGATGAATTGCTAAGTAGGTTGTCTAAAGTTTCTAATTTTGTGGTTTGGTCAGTTTGTGATTTTAGAGGGTGGTATTGCCCCTTTTGTTGAGGCGTAAAAATATGTTAAGGAGTTGTTATGGAGGGTTTGAATTGCTCATTTTATGGTAATGTTGTGATTTGGTCAATTTGTGAAGTTGGAGAGTATTAGCTTATGTGTTTATCTTCTCAAATTGTTGTGAATTGTGGCCATGTTTGGGAAGAAGATGTTAGTCTTGAAGAGAATCAACTATATTATTTTGGAATTTGCGTGTTGATTGTGTACATGTGAAGATGTTTGGTATACTCCCTGGTGTTTGAAATCTAGCCTTGCAGCATTTTTGTTGCCTGCAATTGGAGGATTTTTGTGGTTTTTTCTCTTTTGTAGAAACCTACATGCTCTGATCAGCAAGTTTTGTGTCACGAGCTGAAGAATATATGTTTTTTGGCAAAGGCTTTTTTTTGCGCCATTAATTGTCAAAGTTATTTGGAAGATGTCCCATCCTTATAGTAATGAATGCAAATGCCACTATTATCTAGTGTTTTCTATAGTTATTTTCGAAAAATATTGCACCCAATCATGAATCATTCATTCATACATTCCCAATGTTATGTCTTAGTGCGTATATTGCATACGCCTGTAGTGGTCGGCGCTATTGATAAAGTGTCAAACTTTTTCTTGGTACTTTTCTTATTTATCTTTATAGAATGAGATAGCAGAAAAGAGTGCAATGGCCAAGTTTTTTTTGGTGAAATGTTTGGAGAGGCTTTGTGATTAATTGGGCAATGAGTGGTTGATGATCAAGAAGCATATGACTGATGGACCTTCTTGATCTATTCTTTGGTACTCTTTGAAAACATATATGTAAACAGCCTATGCTTTCTTACTTTTGATTTCTTTGGTTAGGGTTCTAGGCTTTTGGACGACGAAAGGATAACAAATTTTGGATATGGAAATGCGTAATAAAAAAAAATTTGGATAGGAATTTTGTGTCTGTGATTTTAACTTCATATTCAAGAGAGGGAGCTGGTAAGTTCGTGGAATTTCAAGGGTTGTCATTTGTCAAGAGCAGATAGCTTCTTGATGTTTGCCTATCTGACCTCAGCCTCATTTTGCTGCTTCTTGTTCTAAGCTAGGTTAGTGTTACCACAGTGGAGGCTGTAGCATATGGACAGTTGCACACACAGATATTAGTCCATTTCTATAAAGATATTCACTAGAATTGGCTTCATAATTTTTGAAGAGCTGGATGGTAGATATTTTCTGTTTAGGAACTCCTGGCTCTTTTACTTACATAGCCTCTAAATACTGTTGGTTCCCTCTTTTTTACATGCTCGGATGCCTTAGAGGGTGCCAGAGACCATGTAGCGTTGCTACAATCTACTCTTCTTGTGGTCTTTAAAATTTGTGCGCTCTTCGCCTGAAGGAGGGGGGGGGGGGGAATAGACGAAAAGTTATAAGTAATGTCATTGTTGTATGTCAAGAGGGATTAAAAAAGTAGTGGGACTTCTCTGTTTGTGAGTGATCTTCTGTACTACACCAATTCTTGCAATGGAACAATCTAACCAATTTTTGCAATTTTGTTTCCGCCTTTAACTTTTTTGTAAATCATAAAGATTAAAGCTACCACTAGCAATCTTGGGTTAGATTTTCTGTATTGTTTTTTGCTTCTGCTTTCTGTGGTCATGTATGTTATGCTATACCGTGGCCTTATGAGATCCATCATCCATGTAATATGATTTTTTTTTTTTTCTGTTAAGTCTTCTGCGTGGAATCTATCTTTTCCATTTCGCCATTGATTGACCTTGTTGATTATAATTGTGATGCTTGAGCCGCCGTAGATTATTTTGTCCACTCTTGTTTATTTACTACTGCATGTGTATCTCCAACTGTGAATCTGTGATGGTAAGGGGATGAAAGCCTTATGGAAGTAGTTGTTAGTTTACTCATTGCAAACTGTTCCTCATACAGTGGGGAAGAGAAACATGTTTCATGAAACTGCTGTGTATATATTTGAGCTCCATGTGTCTGTAGTTGAATAGGATATATTTTCTTGTATATTGAAATATATATGTTTGGAAAGTTTGGGGGAAGTGTTGCGGGGAGGAGAGAGGTTCACCAAGAAGGATTCAGGTGCAGTATTGGTGTACTGTAATATGTGACATAAAGATGCTGGTTAATCTTTATGCTTCATGTGTAATAAGATCCGATATGCTTGCTGTTACTGAGGAAAATTGTGCGCCCCCCCCCCCCAGTTCTTTTTTTCTGAATAATTATGGCCCCTTCATTGGCTTCCAAGTTCTAAAGAACTTGACCTTGATCTGCTGCTTTGGGCCTTTGACAGGACAAGGGAAGGCCATTGCCCAAGTTTGGTGAATGGGATGTCAATGACCCCGCTTCAGCAGAGGGATTCACTGTGATATTTAATAAGGCTAGAGATGAAAAGAAAACAGGTGGAAAGCCCGAGTCCCCTGCTAAAAACCAGCCTACTTCGAGGTCTGGAATGGAGCCCACCAAGTCTCAGCCTGTAAGTTCTGTTTGATTTGACCTTTCTCAAATCTGCATTTTGTTGGCTGTCTTTTTTGTGAAAGATGACAAATAACTGCTATTGTTTGCCCCCTTTTCTTCTTTATGTTTAACCTGGAGCAACCTTTGTTGTTCCCGTTTCTCCCGCTGGAGGTTTGATGAGATGGAGATATAATAACAAATTTTGCACCATCTATATGTTTCCTTTCATATCCACTTTTTACTTTTAACTCCCTTGTTCTCTGCTTTCTGGATTTATCTTTGTTGTGGTCCTTGAATTATCGGTTGTTCAATATTGTATAAGTCACCAATTATTACTCATGTATTCTAATGTCTGCAAAAATATGCTAACAAATCTCCATTTGAGCATTTGCTTCCCTTGGCATCTTTATATTTAAACTCCCATGTTGTCCTTGAAGTAGTAGTTCAACATTTGCATAACCCCATCTAATGTCTGCTAATGTAGGTAGTCTCTTACATATGCACATGCTAGTACTTACGAAGGCACGTACATGTGTAGAGAATCATGTTTAGTTTCTCATATGGCACATTTGTGCGGCAGCAGCTAAAATTTTTACTTTAGTCATATGGTTTTTTAAAGAGACGATTGATTAAACAGGGATGCCAGACCGAGGATATCAGGGCTAACTTTTTTATGTATTGGTTTTTATTTGTTGATTCTGCAGAAAAAGTGGTTATGCTGCGTACAAGCCCCAGATGTACACTCTTGATGAGCTTCTTTAATCTCGTAAGAACTGATCGTAGGGTGATGTTTGGCTGAGACCCCACCCCAACCCATTCTCCCCAAGACAAGATGTAAGAAGTTGTCATAGGTGCTTCCTGGAACAACAATTTTTTCTCTCTGCTGATGAATGTGTTGGTGTGGGGAAAGAATATGAAAGGAACACTTATATTGTATTTATATGTACTGAATTGTGTGGGTCATTATTAAACAGGAAGGCTTTTTCTGCTCTCCATTTCTTGTGCTTTCGAGCTGTAAAGCTTCTCGTTTGTGATATAACTTTTGGCTTTTGTATTCAGTGGAGTGGACTTGGTTTTCGTATAAGATTTTGTTCAGTGTTTGCCGCGACAACACCGCAAATATACATTTCGTTCCATGGCATTTATCATGATCGTCCATCTTCGTTTGGTCCTCCACTCCCCCCTATTCGCACCCAAAGTTCCTTTGAAAGGATTTGGTTTCGTTTTTTTTTTTTTTGAGTGTTTGCCTCAACATGGACACGCATTTCGTATCTGTAATGAGGTCCACATGTTAAATCCAGGGCTAACATCATGTTTGTCCGTCTTGGTTTTGACCTCCACCCCCTCCCCCGAAGTTCCTCAGAATTTATTAATCAAACGTGGCAACTTTGCAAAAGGTGCTATCCTAGTTAACATGCATTGTGCAAATCGCGCACTGTTCTTGTGTGACAAAAAGCGTTAACTAACCTTTGTCATCAAGACATTTCGTTTGACACTGAACCATTGACTCGTCTACTTTTTGTGTGATATTATGTGTAAACTAACCTTTGTCATCTAGACATTTCGTTTGACTCTGAACCACTTTGGCCAACTACGGGGACATTTGGTTAGAGAGCTTAAGCCAATCGACCTCATTTTATCAGACATAGGGGACAGGCCAACACCTGGTCCCTGAACTTGTTTGCAAATTCAATACATTTAGAAAACCAATACAAAAAGGCCGGTTTGTACACCACACCATTTTAACTTAGCTCATGCATTGACTCATGAAGAAGAGTGGGAGGGGCGAGAAGAGTAAAACACAGATAATCTTGACAGGGAAAGCCTATTGATGTCCTCATTTGTGATCTCTACAATGAAGTTCCCTTTCCAAACAAAAAACATCAAAGTGGACCAGAAAGGTCTACAGCAAAATTCAGCTAATTTCCACAGGTATATTGAATTTAACATATCACATGGGCCACAAAGTGTTTTAGACTCTCGTGGTCCCTAGCTTCCGTTCAAACAGCCGCCGCAGTAGATATATTTGCAGCACGCTAGCGCCAACGAGTGCAAGCGATTCCAAAATCGCTTTATGGATTGCTCTCTTGCTCATAGCTTCGTTCACTGCATTTTCACAAGAAGCAAAATTGAGTTGATCAGTGCCCGACAGCCACCAGTAACTTTAACTTATCGAGGTACCTCCTCTATCCAGAAAAAAAGATGGCTGTGCTTCGAAATCAGAAAAACTAAAGGTTTAAACGAGAGACAATTGGCATTTCAAGTTTTTCAGAGACAACTTCCAACGCTCAAGCATGTATTGTTCATGTATAATACCAACTCAAGAATAGCTAGAGCCCCTCCAATCTTTTAAAGAACTGTTTTTGCTATTAGGTTAATTTTCACCATTAGTTTTTCTCAAAATATAAAGGTAGAAGCTATGAGAAAACAATATTATAGAAGCATTTTTTAATTATCTTCATATAGTCAATAAGATATTTCCAAAACAAGAATAGTTAACTTTGACCAAACAAACATAAATAGCAGACTAGAAAAGAAGAAGAAAAAAGAGAAAAGTGAGCACTTTCGCAGTGACTGACTCTAAACATTATTACAATTTCACTATCTCAAGTTCAAACCACTGGTGATTACCTGATCTGAATGTTAGTTTCACCAATGACATCTTTTTTTTTTGAGGGAGGGGTGGGGTAAAATAAGTTTCTCATGCTGGACAGCAACAAACACTCAAATCTTTTGACTGGTGGGGAAAGGGCCATGCCAAAGTACTAAGACATACATTACTAGGCCATAAAATTACATCGCATTATAAGGTGAACGTCACAATTTCATAGCATATACATTGTTTGGAAGAGAAGACTTCAAAGAGAGATCACATGACACACTCACAACAATGTCGAGTGCAAAACGTCACAATATTAGAAGAGAAGTCATAATTTTCAGGATGGCAGACAGGATCAATGAATTGTTAAAGCTGTGTTTCATCTCTATTATTCTGATGTCTATAGTAGGAAATGAGCTTGAAGAGGAAAGCTATATAGTACCTAGTGCTTGTCGATCAGTCTGTGCTTCAAGCCAGTGCTGTTCAAACTGAATGTTGTAAAGAGCTTCAGCCAGCTTTTCAATTTGTTGTACCAAGGGTTTGACATGCTCTGCAAACACACACACAAGAAAAGAAAATATCAACACCCACTTGCTTGGGCAATATGAATATGCACAAGAACTTATAGTCTCCAGGAAACAGCCAAGCCAGATCTTACCGTCTTTTGCGTGCTGATCATAGTACGTAAAATGTCCAACCTGTACATCGAAATCTATGGTTTCATGATACGGCGACTTATTTGTGAAGCAAAATTGGTAAGCTCCTTTCTTATGAGCAACAAATTCAAACTTCTCACTGATCTTGTCATGAATATCATGAACCTGATCGCCTTCAGGTCCTTTCACCTGACAGTTTAGTGCATTTTTGGTTAACTATTAGCCAATTTTTAGAAAGACAGCCATCACAAATAAAAATTCACGTAGCAAAAAGTATATAAACTGCAAACGGTTGAAAATTTAACTCTAACTACAAAATAGATTATAGTAATAGGAACGAAAACTTGCACAAGAGAGCTAGTACTTGCATGTAATATATAAGAGAAACAGTAAAAAACAATAAGACTGCACTGCAAATCAGCCAAAGAAAACTATATGGGACGTTTCATGAAAAAGCCATTGATAGGCTGTCGTAGATGACATCGTCATTATCTTGAATCCATATTAAGGCATCTTGGGTTTAGCTAACAACCAACTAGCTTTTTATCAGACTTCTTTTACTCAACACAAAATACTACCATGCTTTCACGTGATGCTAAAAGCCTGGAATTTACGGGTCAAAATATATTGCAAACAAAAGAAGAGGAGTGCAAGAGCATAATCCAACATGATTTATTCTCAATAGAAGCAGAAGCGAAAAGGTAAAATACTTTTCCAGGTAATTTCAGTTCAATTGGATCAAAGACGATCTTTTCTGGTTCAAAATCTGTCCTAGAGTTTCTATGTTTCCATACTATGATCTAGCCTAATTTACACATACCAGTCCAGCCAATTGACAACATCTAACTAAGTATCATTAACTAAATTTCGACTTTCCCCAGAACCCAAAGCATAAGAACACTATGCTCCTCGTTTAACCCCAATTAACACATTTTACACATTAAGCATAATTGTATTTGAAATAGTATCTAGAATCCAAAGTGACCCAAAAATGCTGTATAGTCTAAACACAAAAAAGTAAGGCAAAGGCCTCATCATTCACCATGTTATTTCACTAAGAACATTATAGAACCTAGTTTCCTGATAATTTCACACTATCCACTGGACTATGAAGGGTCAGGTCGCGCTGGTCCTTATTGTTTTCGTGGGTGCACTATTGAGAAATTGAGGATATCAGGCACTTATAACATAAACAAGAAGAAAAACTAAAGTGCATAGGTCATTAATCTTAGTTCAGCTAGAGTATATTATAACTTAGAAAGTAATGTCCAGGTTATATACCACGTTAACCTTTACGATGAAAAAATTCAAGACAGCTATGAACTCAGGATGCAACCTTGACAAAAGTGAGATTGCCAAGACTAGTCAATTGCAGTAGGAAACAGCAAAGCAAGCTCCATATTCTGAGAAACAAATGAATATCATACTAATAAACTATCATAATAGGAGCAATTTCGACTAACCACTAGGTCAACACCATCTTCAGTACGCCATGGAGCATCAGACTTAATCACAACAAAAGAAGCATGGACTGTATCCCATTCATACTGAACATTATGAGAAAAACATTCCTCTCTATCGATCGTAAACCTCAGGCCAAATGCCTGTTGCAGGCTGGACAAAGCCACCAACAGGATAGCTACAGATATCAGCAATGATGTCTTCATCTGTAAAAGAGCAAAAACAGATAAACTTATGAGAAATATCTCATACAACATAACATAGAATTAAATGGTACAATCATTTCATTTCAGTACAAACACGAGCAGTGAAGGGTATAACTAAGCATATTCTACAGTCAAGTGACATCACATCACCCTTCAGAAATAGAAAATTGAAGGTAGCATACTTGTATTTCATTTTTTTTTAATAGGTCATACTTGGAAAAAATATTCTCGGTTTCCAATAGAAATCAAATGTTGTCTCAGGAGTGTAATTTGATCAAAGTATCAAACTGCGTGTGTTTTTTTTACCCCTCCATTTTTCATGGCAAGGATCTTTATTTTTTGAGTGCGTGGTATTTCTTCTAAAATAGTTGCATTTCTCAACACAAATGTTAGGCAAACCATTGGCGCTAAGTTGATGGTTCTGTTATTACTTCAAAACGGTAAGAAGATTCAATTTGGCATGAAGAATGTAAATATGTGATCAAGACACAAGATGGTTCACTCATATCGCTCACAATGGAGATGAAGCTTTACCCTCTAACCTTCAAAAGCAAAGCTATCTTCTTCATTTACAATGAGGCTATAATGAAAAGCAAAAGCTAATAGATGTAACCCTATATAAGCCAAGCTACCCACTTACGTCTCGAGTGGGTAAAACTTGCGTTTTCTAGAAGGAAGGCTAGATAAAAAAGATTTGCCTTGATGACACTCTTTGTGCCAAACATTTGTTCTTACACTTACTTAGTAATTTGGTTACGCTTTTTTAGGCGGGGGGGGGGGGGGGGCTCCAATCTCCATTTGCCTTTTTAGTAGAAGAATCGAGCTTAATCTCTACAAGTCTACAGTCATGGCAAACAACCTTGAAAGGGCATCAGACTGCAGCTCAGCAGTTTAAGCAGCAAGTTCATTCTCATAGGTCAGAACAACTATAAGGCAGGCAGCATTGTCAATGCAATCCGAAAGGAATTGGCCTTATTTTGAAGCTATAACTATCTTGATTTCAAATTCAGCTAGTCTACTATGGGTTACCTAAACACCTAATCGAGATATATCATCTGAAAATAGAACTGTGGCCCATTCCGCAAGCGTTTTTACCGAAACACTCTCATTTCTCTTTAGTCACTAGACTATAGAGTCCTGCCACCATAAAAAGCAGTCTAAAGAGGTCCAAATACACACAACCTTACCGAAACGAGTCTGTTCTCTCGGGTCTCCACTCTTAACTATCACAAGACTCATAATCACTGGGACATCTAATCATTGAACAACAATAAATATCAAACTGAGGAACATCGAATGATCTACACAAGGAAAAACAAAATGGTCACAACTTTCCTTCCCTATCAATTAGCTTCAACTTTTTTCCGGAAAATGGTAAAATTTAGCTCCTCTCCGATACTAAAATCATTAATACTGAAGTCAATATAAAAGCAATCAAAATATCCAGCTTCACAGATTATTTTGCTTAAGCTATACCCAAAATGCATAATTTCAACTTTTTAGCTATATACTCAAAGATGGTTTCATTTAACTAACAAATTAACACCCAATAACAAGACTATCACAAGAACCATACTACATGATAAGTTGATTACACACCATATACTAAAACTATGATATTATAAACTAAAACCACCCAAAAAATCACAAAAATGCATAATTCAACCATTTTGCTGTACATTTAATCGTTAACTCAAGATGGTTCCATTTACCAAACAAATAAAACCCCCAAAAAATAACTAACAGAACAATCATGCAAAATGAGCAAAACCCAGAAAACATAATACAAAATACATAAAGCTAAACCCAAAATTATTTGAAAAAGCAGGAAATATTTACCTTATTAAAAGAAATGGAGGAAGATTTAATTTAATCCTGGGGATAGTGATAATTAAAACATATATAATATATTTAGCTGCAGTATTTTTTTAAAAATTAATCTACAACAAAAAGTCAACAAAACAGCCCAAAATGTTAAAGTGAGTTAGATGGTGTTTGGTGGTAAAAGAGTTTTAGTTCGGGAAAGCTATGATGATCTGATGAGTGTTACTTTGGGAGGGGGGACAAAACTAAACTAAACTCATTAGTTCTAAGTTCTCAGTTCTGACTACATTATATGTGTGGGCCCACTGGATTTAATATCCACGTAGCTTAACCAATCACTGATGTCCATGTTGTCAACTTTCTTTAGAAATGACATGTGAATAATGAGGTTTCTATAATTGGACTAATGTGAGTAATTCTATCATCTTATATTTCCTTTACCAATTTTAAAATGTAATTTTTAACTTCAAAATTAAAATAGTTATAAATCGAGTTAAATTATAATAAAAATGATCACTTTGAGCTAAATATAGTGATTATTTTGAAATAAAAATAGAATAGTCTCATACAAGACTTTATGTTTTCACTTAACTTATCATTCTTATCTAATTTTTTCTTTTTTTTTATATGAAACATGTTGTTTTGATAAATTAACTTTCCTAACTTTTCTTATTTTTATGAATCTTCTAAATTTTGCTTTTCTTTTCTTGTTCTTTTTTATTTTCTCTGGATTTATTTTCTTCTAAAAATTAGTAAAAGTAAATTGAGAACATATCCTCATGTTTTTATTTTGACTTATAGAAATATAGAATTATATTTATGTTTCTTTTTCTTAGCTCTCCCAACTATTGAGTTAGAATTGAAAGCCTTGTATAAAACCTCTTAACGTTAATTTAAAGTTATTTAATGTAGTAACTTGTTGACTTTAATTTGTCCTTTTTTTTTTTATCGTGTTGATACTACTTTTAGTCAATCCGTGACTAGTTTCTATTATTTGTGAAAACTTAATTTTTAAAAAAATAATTTATGCTTTATCTAAGAAAAAAATACAATATTCTAGGATGTATGCGTATAATACGAGTATGAAATTCTAATCATATGGAAGTTTTGCCTTGGTAGTAAAGATTATTGAGTTTTTTATAATACATGTCACATATTCAAATGTCCCTCCTTTCTTCCTTTTTGTTTTGGTCGGAAATGTGGGTATGAAGCCGCTAATAAGAATTGACGCAAGGAAAAAGAGAGCTCTAACCAGTTGAGCTAGTTTTTACTTATGTCCTTCCTCTGTAATCATTAAACAACAAAAGATCATAACTCATATTGCCAAGAAAAAAATTACATCTCAATGTACATTTGAGAATCAGGATCGCCTGTACTCATATTTTATGTGATGAAAAATGGTCAAAATCTTATAATCTTCTTGTTGAAAATAAAGCACAAGCTAAAAGAGCTACAAATGTGGCCTTGACAGTCACAGAACTAGGCATCTTGCCCTTATCTCTCCTAATAAAAAGACCTTCAAACAATGGAAAGTTGATTAGAACTAGCATAGTACATAGCAAATATTGCAAGGCCAATCTCTGAGCCATCGTTGTTCTGTCTTCCACTACTAGCAAGCTTCTTATGAACACCACTAGACTGAACAGATTAATCAATGCAAGAGAGGTCAATATGGTGAACATGGGAGAAGAGACTCCAAATTCCATGATCTCTTTCTTATATCTTTCGGACACGTCTTCATCAGCAACTTTGTTAGATATCACGAACTTCATATCCGAAAATCCGAGGAGCTTGAGAGCTGTGTCGATGAAGGCAAATAGGTATGATGATGTCCGTTTGTACAGCCATATCCTTTGCTCATTCCACCATCCTAGTACTGTTCCTCCTGAGAAGAGAAATTCTCCTAAGCTGTATGTGTACTTGGCGATAATGATGTAGGCGAAGGGAAGAAACCAAGGGCTCGATATCTAGCAAAATAGTTCAACTTATGTAATGCTTCATCGTTAACTATAGCGAATGCTGAGCATCAACTCAATAATTTAGAGCAAGGCTAACTAGCATATATTTTTCAACTACAAAACTGCAGATTTATTACCTCTGGGAAGAGGGAAGTTCCCTTCAGCATGTAAAGAGAAGGGATGCTACAATAGCATAGGGTAGCCAGGGAGTTTAATGCCCAAAAGCAATAGTGACAATAGCCCAATTGAAGGCCTAGGCTAATCTTCTTATGACCATACCACAAAGGACTGTGGTTGAGCATGATTTGAAGATCTCCTTCACTCCATCTCTTGTGTTGCACTAGTGCGTCGTTCAAAGTTGTCGCTGCCAACCCAAGAAAGCTACTCCTTTTCGGATTGAAGTACACTGATTTCCATCCACGGCATTGTATTGCCAATCCTGTTATAACATCTTCAACTGGACACCCATATTTCAGTCCAACCTGCGCATTTCCGAAAAGTCTCATAAAGCCATATACCTAGATAAGCTAGGGGTTGGGAGGGAAGGGGGGTGTAAATGGATCAATTATCGTTATAGTATCTGATATAAACATGGCTACACTTTCTTGCCAATGATCATTTTGGCCTCTTAAAGTTACACTAACTGACTAACATAATGTTGTCATGCACTAGAATCCTTTCATTGATAAAAATGCAAAATAAGTTTGAAGAACTAGAATGTAATGAGTGCACAAAAAAGGATTGTTTAGCAATACTCCTCTTGAAAGAAAATGAGCTATTATTCATTGAGAGAGAGAAACCTCTTTTCCCCACTGAGAGTTGAGCTCATATGTGCAGCTAGCAAATCTCTTGGATCTCTCTTCCAACTCATGCACAGTTCCATCCACATAACTAGCAACATTTTGTGTCTTCCAATCAACCTTGTATTCCTTAGTGTACTTCAGCCCACATAGTACTTCTCGTCGGTGGAAGCAGCCAGTCCCTACATAAAATGGACCTCCAACTCCATCCAAACCAGCAAATTCCACCTTGATAAGAAAAATCGACGAAAAGCATTTTCATATAAAGTTTGTAAAGAAAGCTTCTCTTGCCAAATTACCTTCTTAAGAAACTATGGACAAGTACTTACTTCAGTGATCACTTGAAGAGAAGAGCCATATAAATCATTCTTGGTATAGTTTTCAAACTTCTGGGGAAATTGCACAAAAGCAATGTCCTGGCTCTTCTTTTCGTCCATGAAGAAACATAGTGCATCACGAATAGACTTCGAATTATTGGAGTACATATCGCAATCAACGTTGAGGATTACTGGTGCATTGCTTACTTCTGACGACACCCTTAGCTGCATAGTATATTGTCAAGGAACCAATTAAATAGAGAAAGAATAGTTAGTACAAAGCAGAGTGTAACTAGTAGCACCAATAGGTATAAAAACACTTGAAATGTAGGCCGAAAGTTTCTGGTGATATTGTAATAATTGTAAATTAGTGGTGTTACCGTAGGTTTATTTAATCATCACAGGTAGAATGTATGATCCATAACACATAAATTGCAAGATAACCTAATTGTCAGTAAGATCAGGAACACAAACCAAGGATCACGAAAAGGTATATGTGAAAAACTTTAAGATAATCAGAGCATCAGAAGCTAATGAGACTGTCGAAAAGTGTATGACAATATGATAACTTACCAATGCATTCATTGCTCCAGCCTTGAAGTTGTGGAAATGTTGAGGTCTCTTCTCTCGGGCTAAGTACACCAGTGTAGGCAGTGAAAAACCTTCGGCATCTTTTACCCCTGGTTTTCTCCCATCAATGAGTATCTAGACAACACAAACAAGGACAAAAGGAAAATATTATTATCCTTCTGTCAAATTGGGCGACAATGTTGCTATTTCATTAAGCTTTAGTCTCATATAAATGAAAGACTAAATTAAGCTAAACAGGAGCTTAGAAATGAACAACTGTAGGAGTTACCTTTTAAAAACAATTTACAGAGTTGTGAACTAACCTGAAGAATGGTGTCATGGTCGTGTTTGGAAGTGTATGAGTCATTCCATATGGAAAATCCTTTGTGTTGAGCGCACGCTTCTTCTGCAACCCTGCCAAGCTTTGTTGACGTCTCAATCCTGTCGCGCATTTCTTCGTATCGAGTCTTCAAGTTGCACGCAAACAGTTAGTTACCAGACTTTCTCAAGTCAGAAAACTTGGCCTAACTGATTGGGATTTCTACTTATAATAATCCTATTTGCGTAATAGTACTTAATGGTATATAGTTTTCAATGTGTACTTTATCAGTAAATTGGATAATGTGAACGCTGTATCCCTACAGAAAGAGCACCAAATGAGCATCATCCTAAATTGATCAAATCATGCAATTTGCTAAAATAGATCGATTTTCGTCCTCTGATCTTTCATCTATGACAAGTATAACTCACCTTAATAGTTGCGAAATCATTAGAATGCGTACCATCATCAGGTTTAGGCATGGAGCTAAAATAAGCAGCAGGAGACCTTGGCTCAACATTATATTTTCTACAGTAAGGCAACCAATGTTTTGAGAACTGGGTGGCCTCAAAAAGCGCATAAAATGTTAATATTGAGCCACCATCATCAGATAAGTAGATACTGATCTTTTCGGATGGGTAGTCGTAGGCCATAACCGATAAAACGGTGTTGATCACCATCAGTGGTGGTTCTATTACTGGGTCTGCCGTGCATACAAAGATGTCTACCTTTGGCAAGTGATTCTCATATCTGTATATATCAAACAGCGACTAATCAAGAATACTGGTAGAGATCAAAATTTAGCCATGCCTTAAACTGATCAATATATATAACATTCATTAGAATTGTAGGAATTCAAGAAAATAGTATCTCCAAGCTGACACTATATCATAAAAGTATTCATTAGTGCAGGTAGTTCATAGAATTGGTTAGCGGAGGAAGTACAATATAAGGTGGTTTAACCAAACGATTTACCCCATAAAAGGTGGTTCCCCACAACTTTTTTTTATAAGGTAGTTCCTCACAAATGAGCCATTTATTAGATGATTCTTTCCAAGTTAATTGTAATCATACGCTTCATACAAGACTTGATGCTTTAGTAAAAGGCATTAGTAATGACTTACTGAGGCACAAGATAAGAACATACTACACGTGTAGTAAAACTTGAGAAAATACCTCACAGAAAGCCTGTCTTTAAAAGTGTAACGATACACACAGTTCCAACGAAGAACCTGAGTGAGCACCCAATAAAAACTAAACCATATCTCAGCTGCAAACAATCCTAGCCAACCCCATCTTCCCTCATCGACCTTCTTGGGTACGTGAGTAGCCCTATACAACCATATTGCACATATTGCGATAAGCATAGAGGTAGCAAATATTCTGTGCATCAACTTTCCTTTGGCTTGTTTGGTCTCAAACAGAGGAAAGTAGCCATCATTTTTCATGGAGTTGATCTGCTTTAGCCAACTAGTAAAGGCAAGAGTAAGTTTATCTTGGTTGGTGGTTTTTGTGGTGCACGTATGCTTTTATACTCCTAGTTAATTAATACATACTCCGAACAAAAGATTAGGCAACCGAACAAAAGTAGCCATCAGACTGGACTTCGTTACATGTGTTATACGTAGTATGTGTTTATCACTTTATCATATGGAGTACTTATTGATGCGCCAATATAAATAAGTGCTGACAGCACTAAACCCCAATTTCTTCTTACTACCAAAATAAGAAAAAGGAAAAACTAGACCACAATTCTATCGAGAAGAGACACTCCTAGATATTGTCTTGTTTCAAAATGGTGTTTTATGAAAATTTTGGAATTTCATAAAAACTTTGAAAACTCTTGGAAATTTTAGGGGATTCCTCGGTATTTTGTTGAGAAATTATTGAAATTTTTGAGAATTTTGGAATTTGGTGAAAACATTTTCAAATATCCTGTACAAAGAACGAGACCTTGATTTCTCTTTTTAACAGGTGAACTAGTTTTGGACCCGCCGATGCCCGAAAACTCGTGATATTTCTGAATTATGTGACGGTAGAGTCAAATTTGAGTAGAGGCACCACTCCCATGTGAAAACTACAAATAAAAAGAAGAAATCAAAAAATTGTCATGACGCTCATGCTCATGAGAAGAGGATCAGGAACCTCATGATTTGCCTATTTAAAATTTTAAGGATTAAGAATTTGAGTGAGGTACGTGTCAAACATTTATCTGAAAGAGAAAATAGGAGGGCAGAATCCTGTAAATTTGTTTTAACCACTAAACAAGTGGCACTTGGCAAATTTCAAGGTAAAAGCATAGGTGTTCCCCGCTTTCTCTCGAGGTATTATTCAGTGGTCTAGGACTAACATTTGACATATTGTTCAACCATAAAAAAAAAAACCATCTTAAAAAAAATCTCATTTGGCAAATTTTTATTTTCAAATAGGATCACTCAACCACCAATCTTTATTCTCCTCTGTCCTTTTCGTTCTCTAAATCCCTCATGCAACATTTACTGTCTAACTTTCACTTATAACTTAGAGATGTAAGTTGTGGTAAAGTTAAATGTAAGGTCTATGTGAGCGTGTTTATTAAATTGGTAGTTATTTTTTGGAAAAATTGGTAAAAACTACCTTATAAACACACTTTTTTACAAATAACTACCTTATAAACAGCTTATTGAAAACAACTACCTTATATGAGCAAAGTCATAGCAAATACATACCTTTAAAATATTTTCGACCACTTATTCCAATTATGCCCCTACCCCTTTTCCTTCACCCTCATCCTTGCCCATTAGCCACTGCTGCCACTATCGCACCCCACCTAAAATTCCCCTATGAGTCCGATTCCATCATCCGTTTTTACAAATTTTCTTTCTTTTTGTGAAGATCTAACATATGACCGTCGTTAACAATCCGAAAATTCAACCCTTTCTTCTTTCATGGTTGTGCCGCCCCTTAACAATGTTGTCATTATGATTCATGATCGACGTTGAGACGAAAGAATATTGCCGACAAGACGAACGGTGGGTGGTGGTGGAATGGGGATGAGTGGTGTTAGGAAGGTGGGTGGGTGGTGTTGGAATAGGGGGTGAGTTGTGTTGGAAGAAGGGGCGGTGGTGGGTTGGGGTGGAATGGGGTGTGTCGCGGTAGAAGGAGGGCGGTGGTGTGTGTTGGAGTATGTGTCCTCCGACAAGTGCGATTACGATAATAAATCTCATTAAGAATAAACCAGGGATTGATTTTATCATTAGTCAGTTGATTAACGTATATCGATAATGATTGGCCTGCTAGGGTTTGACGTTATTGTCGTA
>CAAKMY010075959.1:36251-57478 GCA_901111285.1 Corrigiola litoralis | reverse complement strand
TCATACCTTTGGAAGGTTTGGAGAAAGACCTGCAACTTTAATAGTTGCGCATATAGGACGTCGACGTAACATCAGTTTAATGTACTCATCATCAAACAGGTCAGATGCTTGTTCGATCTCATCCACCACATAGAGCGGTTCCACAATCCTCAAAATGCTCTTTAAACCAGTCCACGGATATGCAGACTCTGTGGGAATACCATGTTGCTTTATCCACTCAAGGGCCATTCTGACACTGAAGCCATATGGCTCTGTTTTCTCGGGAAAACAACCATCCAAAAGTCGTTGCTTTGAGAATTTTAATATCCCACGGGTTTCAATTCTAAACCTTGCCTCTAAGTATGTAACAAGTGCATGAATCCAACAGGTTGGATTGAGCCCTTGCTTCTCAACATCTGGTAACACACCTTCACCTCTCCAGCTGAAAGTAACCTGCAGTACATGCCAAACACCATCACTTGTCTTAGAGCATAAGCAGACACAAGAAAAAAAAACTGCACTCAATTCGAACTATGAGCTTAACAGAACACAAACTGTATTAGCAATCAGAACTTTCATCAGACAATCATTTTACAACTCTTACCAATATCAAGGACTTCGAGAATATACCTCAACTATCTTACGTTATAGTGCCCATATTTATGATTCGATTCAATACTTCCCTCTCAGTCACTCCGACCGTTGTTACTACCTGATAAAGGATAACTAACCAAAAAAAATTATAGCTGCCATGTAGATAGCGGATTAAATTCGATGACACACGAAGAAGACACAATAACTGTAGATTGTCAGGCTTCATGAGACGAGCAAAAAAATTATTCAAATACATACACAACACATACGAATCAGAAGGTCAAGGGCTAAGGGCCTAGAGGAACTGAATGGGAGTTCCATAAGAGAAGGGATTACAAAAGAACATGCTTCACAATTATCTATGCATTGTATATACAGTATTCACCACACATAAAAGATGCATTAAACATTTGCCATTGACAAATTATCTTCCTCTTCTAGCACAGCCACACTTCACAAGAGGACAATATTTAAGAAGAGAAAGAAATTTATATGCACTGACGCCACACTGTAAACAAGGTCGCACCACAGAAAAATGACTAGGAACCAACAAAGAATGTAAGACACCCAAAATCACAATAACGTTTATTAGCCAAAAGGAGTTTTACTGGACACAACAATGACTCTTCATAGAAATAGAAATTTCAGGCAATCAAAGTAGGAACTCTATGTCAAAGTAATCTCCAACATTTTCTCAAAAAAGCTCCTAAAGAAAACGAACAGTCCAACCTCGAGACAGAATTGTGGGTTTCAATCCATAATTACCGGAAATTGATTGCCACCTGCTCCCATATACCTGATTCACGACTCAAAGATGAATACATTCCCTCGCAGTAGCTAGTGTATCCTAGATCCACTATAGAAGATTAAGCATTAAGACACCAGACATTGTCCAAAGGTTCAGAGAATGGTCGCCACTAAAGCAAAAGGAAAATCATAGTCAACTGAAGGGAAGGCAATTTATACCTAGCTTATAAACAAGGAAAGATAATAATAATAAAGCCAATGTCACCTTATCAAAGCTCCCCAGAGGATTTTCTAGAAATGGTTTTTTACCAACAACCAATTGTAAAGAAAGGGAGGCAAAGGTAGAGCCTCCTTGACGATATAAACACGTTAAATGACAACAAACATACAGGCACTTCGAAGCGCGATTAGAAGCCAATAAGAGACAACTTTAGAGATTTTCCCATAAAGGCAGCAAAATTGCAAGTTAGTACACTACGTAAGTAAAACAGTGATACACTGATAGCATTCACACTTACCGCATCAACCACGCCTTCCTGATTCTCCTTATCCCGACCCACCGCATCAACCATGGCTTCCTCGGGAGCTCTGATCCATCTAACAAAATAAAGCACAATGGCATGATAATTAAAAGAAACGAAAAATCCACAACTACCACAATTAGACCTTGTATTAGACTGGCCGATGCACAACCCACAACATCCTCAACATCAAAAAAAGAAAGGAATGCCTAACTGCTAAGTATGAATATTAATACGTGAGAATTATATTTGTCAAAACCACATTAGCAGGTTAATATCAAATATTCATCTGTTCCTCGATCCAAATAAGGAACAAAAACATAAAGGTCAGTCATAAGTCATAACGCAAAGAAAATCAACTAATTAAACCCGACAATCCAACATCAACTACTTAAAACATTATCGGTCATGGACACGAATACTCAATCCCAAACCCACCAGACCCAGAAAAGAGGTCATACCAAAAATCATGCCTGAGACCGATCCATTTGTGTTTCAGGTCGGGTTTGGGCTAAATCAGGTTTTTTTAGACCCAAAATCAGGTCGGGTTGGCCCGTTATAAAGGCTACACAAAATTTAAACAACTACAACAACAGTGGAAAGTAACACAAATCATTACAAATCAGGTCGAATTTACACGCCTAACAACAACGAGCTAAAATAAAAACATACACTGAACAACTCGAACCCGATAGAGCGACCCGAAAAAAAGATCCGGTCGAATGACACAAAGAAAAGGAACAGAAGCTTATACCTGAGAAAGAGTCTGACCAAAGTAGGCAAGTACCATATGAGGAGAATTCCAACCCAAGTCCAGAAACCCACAACTAGCGTCGGCAAAAGTAGGGACCACACTCTCCTTCTCCACACACCTGCAATCATATACAAAAAAGGCGATCAAGAAATGAAGTATGAAGAAATCTTATGCATAGCAAAAAAGGAAAAGGGATTATAAAGGTTGTACCGGGATCGGTCGGGGAAGTATCGACAGCCGCCATTTTCTTTAGCAGAGTTGGGTAGAGAGAGAGAGAGGTGAGGGGAACAGAACAGGGGTTAAGATGAGACAAGAGAGAGAGAAAGTGGATGATCATGTCTGAAAAATCAAATGGATTGGGTTGCTTTATATAGTGCTCTCAGATTGGTGTGGTGAACTGAACTGAAGCTTCTAGTAACAAAATGTCCAACCACTTACTACTCACAACCTACGTGGATTCTACGTGTGTTTGCTACTTTTTACGGTTTTACCCCCCACTAGGGAAGGACGCGACATACTCCTAGCTAGGAATCAATGTTTCTTTGTCCCAAAGGGGGTCCGAAATAATCACCATCATCAATTCATTATAATGCACTATCTGTGATCATAAATTCGCAATCAGAAGCACTAGTGTTATGATGTCAATTGGGACTAATATCTTCTTGTGTTGTTCAATCTTTTTAGAAGTGATTATAATCGTTAAATCAAATTCATTTTCAGTGTGCTAAATATCACGTGTGAATTGATGATATAGCTGAAATCAGCGTAATGAATGTTTATGTAATAGCAGTTCTTTCATTTAAGTTAGTTATTTAATTGTAGCTTGCGCGGTAAATTTAGGTTATACGTAATATACCTTATAGAAAATCTAGGCAGGTAATCATTGATCCATAATAAACACATTACAACTTCTCTAATTCTCATCTATTCTTCTGGGTTTTTTTTTTTTTTTTTGCATTTCTACAGGTATTACTCCGTACAATTTATCTGCAATAGTTCTTCTCGTTACAATCCTAGATATATATATGGAGTAGTTGATTGATAATCCCCAAAGGGAGAATTTCAAGTATTGAGAAGCTAACATGAACCGCGCAAGCAATTCAATAAGAGTTTGCAGAACTACAGTCTTCTTACATCATCTCACTAACACCGATCACCGGATTCAGGAGCTACGAAGTTGAGTCTTTGTTCCTCACCTAGTCACCTTACCATGTGAGCCAAGGCGTCCCCAACTGCTGCAACCTGAACCAGCAGCTGCCTTTTGACTTAACTGGATCAAATGCAAGTGTATAGCTCATTTATTTACCTAACGCCTTCAAGGTTACTTATCTGACAAGGCAATGCAAATATGCAATAGTGCTCAATTGAACTATTCTGCCGTAATACATATACTCTAAATCATATTTACTGCGGGATTAGCACTAATCATGAAACATAGTAACCTCCCTCGGGGCAATCATATCCGAACATATGATCACTTCCACAAGTAACCTCGAAGCCAGCAATTTTGGACTTGTCTCTTCTCACTCTTCTCATTATGTCAAGGTATTTAAACAGGCAGCTCCTCTTGACCCGCTTTCTAAGCCCATTTCTTTCTTCCCCTTCCAGACTATCTTAGCCGTAAGCTTGCCTATATGGCTGTCCTTGGTTGTGGCAACATCACATGGTACAGGCCTATTTGCTGCAAACACACCCAATGGTTCTGCAAATGAATTTAAAAAATCAAGAAGTTCAGCAACAAAAATAACAAGATCAAATAAACCCGAGAGGACAGGAGCTTGTATTACCAGCATTTCTTCATCCTTGATTGATAAGGCCGCTGACAAATATACATACTGCTTCACCAATATTAATCTCGTACACACTCAATTTGCATCAGGCAGCTTTTAGCTTTCATGGTAAGGCAAACTCTACTAGCTTGTCGCATTTACCAGGAGCTTTTGCAGGCTTCTCCTTCCACTTTCATCTGCAAGCAAATATTTTGAAATGAATTCAGAAGCCACTCTGACACAATTTTTTCGAATATTAGATGCTATGGCTGGTACTCCAAATATTCTACACAGCCGATAATTATGATTTTGATTAGAACAAGAAATCAAGTAACAAGAAACACAAACTAACATTGAACAAAATCCCACATGAGGACAGCGATGCGAGAAGAAACAGAGACAAAAAACTACAGGGAAGAAAATGAGCTCTCTAATTTTGAAAGGTCTTTCCAGGGGCAATCTGTACTGGCTGTGTTACCATGTTGGTACCAATTAAATTATTATTCCAGCAGTGCAAGTGCTAAATGCAGCAGCAAAAACATTCCACTTCCTGGTAACAATTGCCTCACCACATGAATGCACGAGAATATCAAGAAACTTTTATGAGCACAGAGACTCCTCTGCCACTGTAAATCTCTCAACTCTCGGACAATTTCTTTTTTGTCATAATAAAGAATATCACCGCCAGAATGACTATGAGGACTGAGGCGGCTCCTGTGGCCTGCCCATAGAGTGAGGAAGTCAAATAACAAACAACCTTACCCCTGCAACTGCAAACAACTTTTCCAGTATCCTGCTTCCACAGCAAATATCCACACAAATAAGAAGGCCATGAGTGGCTTCTACCACATCTCTCAGATATTGTAGACAAAATCATGCAATGTGTCATTAATCATGAGTTGCTTCTAATACTTCACACCAATAAGTCCTTAATTGAATGAGATAAGAACATAAGCAAGGACAAAGACGTCATCTTACCATAGCCCATAAGACATAAGCTGCTACAATAGTGTTTGACCCTTCAATTAAGTGTAATTCCTCTACCTGCTGCCCTTGACTGGAATCTCAAAGCATACACCAATAGGACCTAGAAATAAAGGAAAGTAATATCGTCAGTAACATTGAAAGTGTACCTATATTATCATCATCAAGAAAGGCTATGATATAAACAAAAAATGGCATTAAAGATGATCACCTCCGCTGTGTTACTCATTCAATCAGCAAGCATTCCCTACAAACTCACAAGCCCCTACCAACAGCCACCAAACAAGGTTGCACGTGCATGCAACAAACAAACAGCAAAGAGCTCCCCGTACTGTAAGAAAAATCAAGCAAATTGCAAAGACTTTTCTAATAAGAAGTCATGCAGCCACGCCACCAATAGACACCAGAGAAAGAATGCGGCCATTTGGTGCCGGGGTGTCTCATAGTTTATAGTCCGCTTGCACAGCCAGAAAAACATGCCGAGTGTTTAACTCATGAAGCGGCTTTCAAGTGAAGAGCATTTATAAGGCTTTCTGATATGGATCTATCCAGTGTAAATCCCTTCTCCATCATATAATCCCACACCCTACAAGCCAGTGAAATATTCTTTTCCCGTATCAGCCCTGAGATTATCAACTTGAAAGTCACTTCATCAGGAAATGGTCCTCCACTTAGCATATTGTCATACAAATTCATAGCGTCATTCATTCTAGAAGCCTTGCAAAAGCCACTAATAAGAGCATTGTATGTAATTAAATCTGGAGCCGGACCATTCTCTAGCATGTCACAGAAAACACTCTGAGCCATCTCAATTTTACTACTCTTACAAAGGTGATCAATAAATGTGGTACACAGAACACGATCTGGAGACATGCCCATCCCAGTCATCTGATCAAGAAGTTTCTTGGCAACCTGGGAACTACCTTCTCTAAGAAAAGTTTTTATGAGGATGGTAAATGTCACAACATCAGGGACAATCCCTTTCCGAAACATTTCCTCAAAAAGTTTGTAAGCTCTTTTGCTGTGTTGGCCATTGCAAAGCCCTCTAATAATTGTATTATAAGAGACAACATCACAGAGTCCTTTGGCTTCCATCACATCAAGCAACAAGTAAGCCTTGTCCAGGCGGTTAGCTTTACAGAGACCCTTCAGAAATTGGTTATAGCTATATATATCGGGTTCCATACCATTCCTTTCCATCTTTTCCATCAGTTTCTCGGCCTCCAGAAGCATAAGCCTGTCACAACAATAGCCTAATAGTATATTATAGGTAACCTGATCAGGCTCACAACCATTATTCTTCATGTATGATTTGATAGCTAATGCTTTCTTGATCTGCCCAGCCTTACAAAACCCACTGATTAGAGAGTTGTAGACCAATATTCCGACAGGTGTTCCACATTTCATCCTATCTACAATAAGCTCATAAGCTAAATCAACTTTACCACCATCACATAAACCAAGAACCAACGCTCTACAAGCTTTAACATCTGGTGTGTACCCATTATTCATCATAGTATGCCAAATCTCAACCGCATCATCAAAGCGCTGTACCTTACACAATCCACTGATGAGTACAGTATATGTTACAAGATCAGGTAGTCTGCCCTTTTGCAGCATGTCCTGTAACAGGCTTAAAGCTGAGTCTATTTGATTCTCCTGGCACAACAAATGCAGATAAATGTTGTAAGCCCATATGTCTGGTACACAACCGAGCTTTTCCATGTCTTCAAGAAGGCTCTCAATGAGCTGAAAATTTTTCACCTCACACAAAGCTGATATGAATCTTGAATATGTAAAAGAAATTAAAGAATATCCCTGCGGGATCATCGTGTGGTAATAATTCTCAGCTAAATCAAGACGGGATTGCTTGATTAGAACCCCAATGAATCGGTTATAATCTATACTAAAAACTCGACAGTTTGAATTAATCATCTCGTCAAAAGTTTCAATTGCTTGATTGATCAGTCCTGCTTTAACAAATCTGGATATAAGAGCTCTATAGACAGATCGATGTTTGGCAAAACTGCTAATCATATCATGCATTCAATATCCCAGTAGAATGCAATAACACTAACACTTGTCACTAGGATCATAATCATGTCGTGGTAAATCTGGACACTGTTGAGCCAGAGTTGTTTCCCTATCCTTCACTTCAACTTCTCTTTCTTTGTAGTGCTTCAGATTTTCATCCCTGTTTGGTAACTTGAACCATCAATACCTCATTAGAAGCCAGAACACAGGAAGTGCTTTATTAATAAATTTCATACTACAACAGTAAAACACTATAGCATATTAGCATCCCGTCACCCCAATGCCTCAGACAAAGCTCTCCGCTTATCTTTTTTTTTAGGGGAGGGAGGGGTATTCTACAAAGCCTCACATACAATTGCAATATGGTTGTCAGCATTTGACTCTAAAATTCAAAAAGGCAACTAACAAAAGAAAATAAAAAACAAACAAAAGCTTAGGATTTTCCTCGCATACAAGCTCTTTGAGCATTGTTGATAGTGGACCTCACCGAAAATCCAAGGACAATTGACCATTTTTGATAAACTTCTCTTACGGTTTCACACCAACCATTATCGTCTACAAGCAAATCTATGTAGAGTCACTACTACAACAAATGCAACATGATTGGTAGTGAGCCTCACTAAAAAGCTAAGAACAACAAACCATTGACATTATCTTAAATCTCATGTGGCTTTACAGGCCACAGCTTCCATCTACTAACACAATTTACTACAGCAGCCACTGCGCCCCGAAAAAAACTACTTGAATCGAGCTCTACATCATACAATCCTAATTCAAGAGCAAACCGCGAAACTCGAAATCATTAAACATTGACAAATGGTCACACAACCAACAACAACACCAAATGCTTTCACAAGAAACTCCTCTATATCAGCAACCATCACAAGATATAGCACTCTCACTAGCTCATAAACCTCTACCAATCAAAAAAACCATACTAGTAAATCAAAACCACAAAAGGGTATTACAAACACACATTTCCCAAAGCTAATGCTAGCTCATTTGATCCAATCAACAACCCAAAATCAAATCTTTTCTACAACCACTACTCAAACTACATCATTCAATAGCAACCCACCATTTAAACATAAAAAGACTCAATCTTTACACAAACCCACCAATACCCAATACATTAAACACACAACTACTACGAAAAACTTATGATTGCTCAAAAAATAACGGATTGGATTAAAAATAAATGAACCCAGCAATGTGAATAATAATCACATATGAAAGACATAATAAAGGGGTAGTTAATGTACCAGAATAAATGAAGATAGTTGAGTTGAGTTGTGTTAAGTTTAAGTGTATGTATAACAGTATAAGTAGTTGTTGTAGTTTAAGTGTTGAGTTTGTGAGATGTTGTCGGGTGGGGTAGGCGCGGCGGATGTATATGACTACACTACTCACTAGTGACCACCCACCACAGGCTAGTAGTAGAAGTGAGCCTATAATAAACTCGATACAAAACCAAACTAAACTTAAAACTCGGAAAATAATTTTTACACTCCTACTGTTAATTTTTACGCTCTCTATATAAGAGGAACTAGTCTTAAAGCCCATGCGATGCATGGGTCTAGCGGTAATATTTTAGCATCAATATGTTATTCTTATACTTTTGAAAAATGTCTATACCATAATAAAATATTATATATATCATAGTAGTTATAATTTTTGGTTTGTTACCAAACTCTTTCATTTTATCTTTCTATCCTTTAGTTGAATAAGATAAACATTTCTACACAATTTCAAGATGTTTGTTAAACCATCTGTTTTTATCTTTCGATCCTTAGTTGAATAAGATAAACATTTCTACATCATCTCATGAGGTTTGTTACACCATCTCATTATCTTCTAGCATTTTCTCAAAATTCTTCGTTCTAGGTGGCATTTTAATTTGGATCATTTTTTTGCCATAGTTAGCCAATATTATGAAAACCTGCAAAAAAGAACAAAAAAGGATACAAAGTGCAATGTACAAAATATAATAAGAAAATTTGAAAAGAACAAAAAAGGAAAAGGAAGAATGAGAACTTGAGTATTATTACACAAAAACAACTAACCTTATTGGCTACAACCAAACCAAACATCACACATACTAAATAACAAAAGACCCAAAACATTCCTATATACTTAGAAAAGATGTGACCATGTATGGAACGTTTAATACCATGGTGCTTACATTAAGTTAATAAAGGATTACCAAAAAAAAAACATTAAGTTAATAATGCGGTATGTTTGGTTTCCATCACATTTAAAAGTTATGATCTCAGGTATTGGCGGGCTCCAACCTCAATGCACTTGTAGGATTTCTAGAGCATCTCCCACAATGTTAAGATCTAAACATCTAACGTATATAGCTACATATGCATGCTAAATAACATCTGTACTTATATGTGAACCCATTTCCATCTTGATACATTCATATGTAGTACGCATGGTCAAACTAATAGTTAATGACTTACGAAATGAAACAGTATACAACCGGAAATATGTATAGGCATGATCAACGTAACAAACCAAATTAATGGAGGTACAGCGGCAACAAATATGCCAAGAACTAATTGATGTATGCACTACTATGTTAACTTTGTGATATATGACTATATAAAATCATCAAATATCAATGTATCATAGAAACCAAGGGTGATGGTGTGGATCAAAAATAACTTACTCCGTGGTCGTTAGTTGCAAAAAAAATATGAGCAAAAAAAAATAAATTATAAGTTAGAAAATAAATACATACTTGAAAGGCTAAAAAATATGTACAATATTAACCAAATCATATAAAAAAAAGTAAGAAACAAATATAAACTCAAAGAACCAAAAACTATATTTAAAGGGGTAAATGAAAAAATAGCATTCAACAAAATCATAATGAAATCTAACCACATCATATAAAAAAAAAAATTAAGAAATAAATATAAACTCAAAGAACCAGAAACTATATTAAAAAGGGGTAAATGAAAAAATAGCATTCAACAAAATGACTATAAATTGCAGTATATATAGTACTATTAGGATATATACAAACGTAGATGAAAGAACCTTAAACTTCTTTATGATAATATATCTTTAACCGTTCTTTTATCTTTTATGCTTATGTTAAGTAGTTTGTTCCTATCTATATAGATATGATAGAAATGTTGGAATGTATTTAGGAGAAATGAGGCTCTTCTAATAAAATTACATCCTATGTGGCTTGTTCCATGCTCCCTAAAAATGCTTGTATTATATATAGATATTGATTAAAAATTACAATGTGTGCTCTCATATGAAAAATACCAGTGAGAGTGTAAAAGTAATTTGTGGGAGTGTAAAAATCAACTCCCTCAAAACTCTTATTTCCCTCGTGTTTTCTTGTCTCCCTATGTCCTCTTCTAGTCTTCTTTTGGTTCGTTTCTTTGGTTGGGCGATAGTGGGTATCGATTTAGTAAGACCCTATTTTTTTAAGTTGAACTGAAATGATTGAATGGAGTTGAATTGAAACAATTTGAAAAGAAGTTGAAATGAATAGGGCCTAAGTTGCATGAAAAAAGGGATATAAAGATAATCGGGGATAATTTTAAGCAGGTTGGATAATCTCTTGATTAACTTTATTCCTCGTAGTTACTTAATCATCCATGAGTAATGGCCTAATGGGGCATATTATTATGCTCCCACCTTAGATTTCTGTATCTTTTAGTATATTTTATTTGTACAAGAAAAATGATAAAAAAAAAATACTAGAAATCTAAGTAGAAGCACGTGCTCACGCCAGCAAGGTATAGATTATATAATAGGGGTCCATATATTTTTATGTCCATAATACCATTTCTTTATCATATAGAATGACATTTTGACCTTCTTTTACAAGCGAAAATCCTTAACTTGGTTATACTCGCATTTAACGAATCATTATTACGCTTTAAAGGGCCTTTGTAGGTTGGTTAGAACCGATCAAGACAAAAATGAAGTATTTAGCTAATTTGAACAATTTTATTGCAAAACGTGGGAATAGAAATCGTCTTTTTGGTTTGGCTAAAAAAGAGCATATCTTACAGGGATGAAAGAAAAATAGAATGGGTTAGTTAGCATTTGTATCCTTTATTATGAAAATATAAACAAATAGTGGATACTCATTAAAAAAGAGTGTGTTTTTTATGTGTGGATTTTGAAGCCATTTCAGAGACGTATCAAGTATGATTGTTCTATATATTTTGTTGCACTTCGAGGTAATTATAAATCTTACTACATTTAATTTCTTATGTAACCATGGACTTTTTGTCTATTTAATGTTCTAAAAAAACAACATTTTTAGATAAGTAGACAAAGAAAACAAATCAAAGACAAACAAACAAGTAAAAGGTTGTGTTATATCAACTGCCAGCTGGGGATTAAATTGAGGGAGTTATTTACATTGGCATAAACATTCTAGAAAAAGACCATATGGCTCACCAATTTGGAGAATTGAGAGATTAATCAATAACCATACAAGCAAGGATTGAAGAAAACCTAATATTATTTGCAAAAACACCTAATGTTACATGGTTAAATATCATTATGAGCAATGTGAAATTTCTCCAATTTGATGAGAAATTAGTATAAAACAGATAAAAAGAGGGAACATAGGACAGCAAAAATGCCTAAAACCTTCTTTTTAGTTTAGGCTACTGGGGCTTGTTTGTGATTGTTTTCAATATTATTATAATTGTTACTATTTTTGATATATTTCACTTAAAAAATCTTTGTTGGACATTAAGGATTCATGTGATCTAGTCCATATTGTTTTGGCACTAAAGTTCTGTTGTTGTCGACGGATAAATAAGTGCTCAAACAGGTAATTATATAAACAACCATAGCAACATTGCACTCTACATTTTCAAAGTTTTATCTGTACATAAAAAGGTTCCTATATATCCTGGCAAAATTGCTTCAGGACGCTGCATCCCGTAATTCACGATATATTTTTTACTTGTATACAAACAACTTCTGTAGCAAAGGTACAAACGAACACAGAACAACCTGGCCAACGGCACTCCAAGTTGAGCTTCTAATGCATCCATCTACTCATTTTCATTGCCATCATTTTCCTCTTTTTATGGGCTTGATGTTTGGCAGACATCCTCATTTTTCTCTTGGCGTTCCGGATTGGATCAGTGACAGCCATGACTTTCTCCTCTCGTTTCCTCTTAAACCTTTTTTCTCCCATTTTATGCCTGATTTGGCTGTAAGCTTGTGCAAAGTTCCGACCGAGAGTTTCCTGTAATTGTTGACGGACTTTCTCTGCTCGTCGCTTCACATCATCTGTGCACATCACAAGGAAATACATGTAAATCCAAGTCACAGAGCACATAAATCATCGAGGCAGCACCGCAAGGAACTTAGCAGACATAGAGGTACATTAGCAAACACAAAAGACCGTAACTTATGTAGCCAATTAAACAACA
Organism: Corrigiola litoralis; assembly: GCA_901111285.1. NCBI lineage: Eukaryota > Viridiplantae > Streptophyta > Magnoliopsida > Caryophyllales > Caryophyllaceae > Corrigiola > Corrigiola litoralis. Next base: position 44,667 of record CAAKMY010075959.1, on the reverse strand, counting down.
CAAACAATTTAGAAATGAAGTTCTCTTGCATTTACTTTTGGCATAGTCAACCGATTCTGAGCATCGTTTCAAAATAAATTTCAGGATAAGATGTGGTTACTTGGACAGATCAATTACTCTTTCTTTTTTCAGGAGGGAGGGGGCGGTGGGCAGAGTGGCCACTGGCTGCAAGCTCTCATACACCGTCTATCTTCTCTCAAAGGGAATGCACTTAATAATCCGCAACCCACAAGCTTATGCTTATCATTTTATCAATAGAAAATTGTCTAGCAAAAGTCCCTAATTTCCCTTCATGTTAAAACTTCAATTCAGCATTGGCCACAGTAGGACGAAGCATAAATCAAAGTACGTGTTCATCAAGAAGTTGGAAAAAAATGGGCCAATACCCTGCAACCCAATGACTGATGTTGTAGGCTTAATGCTATGCTAAAATAGCAAAACCAACGTAAAGTTACATAAGCCAAGTCCATTCAATGGGAGAAAGACTTCGACTGACTTGTGACATTTAAACGAAATTCAATAAGTTATCCTTTTATAAGAAGATTCAGACCAGCCACAAAAAAAAGTAAATCTCCAACGAGTGGATTGAAAGAGTTGGACAAAGGTTACCTGAAACTACTTTTCCAGCGAATCCCTCACAGAGTCTGTAGATCGGCAGCAGCAATTGATCGGCATATTTCTGGCAATCTTCACAGCTCATTTGGGCAGCAATCAGTTTGAAACTACCAAGAACAATCTTACACTGGAAAAAATCAAGTTATCATTAGCAATCGAGGTCCCAGTCTTACAGCAAGTAAAAGCGGCAAAATAAGAAGCTCATTTACATGCATATCTTCTGTTTGAAGGGCAGTTTTCCCCATTGTGTTCAGTAGACCAGAGACGATCAAATAACTAAGATCCTTATCTTTCTGTGCAGAATCTTCATTGTCAAATCCGCAAGTAAGGGACACTTGAATACTTTTTCCACTACTTGGATCAAGCAACTGACAAGCTTTCATATAGCATTCTTGATCATTTGGAGCCAGGGAAGCCCAGAATGTACTAGGATCCTTGATTTCTGATTTATGCAATAGGGATTGTAATCCACATATTGCATATGCAAGATTGCACTTTACAAGCTTTCTCGCGCCTTTGTCTGGGAGTTGTAACTTCAGTAGACCACATAAAGCGGAACCTATCAGGAACAGCCTACCAGCGCTTGTGAGACAAGTAACACCTGGCTCCTTTCGTTGCTTTCCCATTTGCTCAAAGTACAATGCCACCAGGCGGCTTGATATGTTACAAACCCAAGGGTGAGGATGCATCAAGAGCTCAGAGATGAACCGCCATATGTCCTGAAAGGAGACAGATATGCCAATAAACATTAGAGGTTACACAGCCACAATTTATGATGTTATCAATTGAAATTACAAGCGCAATCAAGATAAAATCTCTCTTGGAGAAGGGTGTCAAAAAATCATCAAACTGGAATGATATATATCTATTAATTAACAACACGGGAAATATTAGTTGCCTTTTAGCTTCAAATTTTCCCAAAAGGGAATCAGAAGCCAATCGAGTTTAGCAAAGTGCTTTCCAAAGTTTCTTCCCACAAGCCCCCTTAACTAATAGTATCTATCCTGATTGTAGGATAAAACTATGCAAGCGGTTCATATCAACAATTTCTGGGAAAACAATATTGTGATGAAAGCACGAGAGCAAAGAGATAGACATATACTCTCTCCGTCCCAATAAAATAGCCCCATATTCCTTTTGAGGGGGTCCCAATAGAATAGCCCCATTTCCTTATTTGGTAAGACACTAGTCATTTTTATCACAAAAATGCCCTTGCTTTTGGGTGTGAACCATCCATGTGCTTCGATGGGCCTACCACAATCTCCTTGTTAACTCATCAAATTGCATGCAAGACCCTTTAGTTTTTTCTCTTCTTAATCTTTATGCCAAAAGCATATGGGGCTATTCTATTGGGACAGAGGGGGTACTATCTAATAACTACATATGCATTGGAAGATAAGGAATTTCTAGACAAGAACTCAACAGGGCACAATTTCATTACATAAGGTAACTGCCACACCTCTGAACAGCACCGCAGCCGTAACCACACAATGTGAAATGAACTACCCAATCCACATATACTCCCAAGGAAAGCCAAAAGCCAGATAAATGTGCAGAGGCTTTACTTAGCCCAAATGCAACATCGTGCACTTCCAGAGCAACTTCGCCACGCCTACCCAATCCCACAAATGAAACATTGGTTGGCCATAGTGACATAAGCACATAACCCCTCTAAACTATAAAATAAAGAAATAAAAACACAGTAGATAGATTACAAATACAAGTAAAAAAAGAGTTTTCTAGTAATTATTTCACTTCATGAATATATAGGATATGAAGGAACCTATATATTACCTCAATATCCCCTAAAAAGAACAGATCTGGCATCTGTACTAGGATCTTTTCCAACAAAACTAAAGAGTAATATGCATCCTTCCAGGAAGAAACTGTATCTTGGTCTGAAATATGGAGCTCTCTACCATTACAAACAGCCGTAGTAGATAGCAAAATTCTTCTCATCACAGGCAGTACATCACCAACATGCTTGTGAAATCCTCTCTTCATCACTTCAACAACAAATCCAAGGACCTGCATTAACTTTGAAAGCTCATATACATCACCAAGTCTTAATATTGTTATAAAAAGTACATAAATTTGAAGAGAGATGATGAACCTCTTAGGCTTGGAAAGAGCCAACATTAGGGATTTACCAGAAGACAACAATACTAAGATCATTAAATGCGTAACAACAAATCTATTGAACAATCTGACCCGTAGATGCAACGTTACCTGTGCTGCTGTGCTCCACAGCTGTTGTTTCTTCCCCAAATACAAAGCAAGGCAGAATTTATAAATCAAATCAAGCTTCTGTGAATTAATGCGGGTGATAAGATGCTTTATCACTATGCCAATCAAGGAGCGAACTTGATTATCATGATCATTAGCCAAAGCCAACACCAAAGGGAAAAAAAATGTCTCAGAATACTTGCTAATTCTATTTTCTGGAAACCTCTTGATAATTGTCTTGAGCATTTCCAAAACAGCCTCTCTTCCAGAAGCATGTTCATACCTGTCAGAAAGATTTTACTTCTGGTAAGGAAAGCAGAGTCAAGCTAATTATTATTAACATTTTTAATAAAGATACAGCAGATACTTACTTCAAACCATCAACAAGGAAATCAAGATGCTGTTGGGTGCGTTTTTCTGAAAGTTGATAATTGAGTAAGAACTGCAAAAATATCTGACTGCACTTTTTGCGAATGGCTTCATCTTGACTAGTTACCATTAATTTTGCTACTTGAGTTGCTAAATCATATATTTCATGGCAAACAAGCTTGCGTCGAACTATAGCCTTCAAAAGTGACAGAGCAACAAAGGAAGGATTTGTTTCAACATCAACAAAAAGAGGAGACTGGATTAAAACGTGCAACTGATCAGTCGACAGGCTTATTCTGGTACCCCGGAGCATTGCAGTTAATAACTTCAGACAAGACTGAGTTATGGGACTATTTACATTACATGAGCTCTGAACAATGTCCAAAAGGGTCAGCTTTATCTTGTCAGCCTGCGATCCAAAAGACGGCAGAGGCACTCTTATTAACGACAAGATACAATTGAGGGTGGCGGTTATTATCTCTTCATAATTGCAGCTCAAGCAAGAGGTCAGCAACTTAATAAAGGGATCTAACATAGAGAGAAATTTATCATCGCCCCTATTGAACTTAATGTTTCTCAAGCGATTTTGGAGAAGTCCAAGAGCAAACACTGTGATAAGATATGACTGTGGTTTCCTTTCACTATTACCTTTCAAACCCATCTTCCCCCTTGTACCATGCTGTTTACCTGACCGCTCAGCCAATGATATATCACCTTTATGACTCTCTTCCGATAGCCAATCATCGATAAGGCTATATACAAAGATAAATAGATCAGTCTGACTAACAGATGGGTTTCTTTCAAAACCCTCAGCAATATGAGACAACATAGTCTCCAACTTTGATTTTACTTTCGGCGTCAAATGCTTCTGTAGATGAGCATTCACCGGTGACAGAAGCTTCAGACCATGGGTCTTGAATGTGACATTTTGCGCAATCAGCTTAAGTGTTTGGAAAGACATGTGTTTTCTAGTCTCTTTCATTTTTGAAGCAACCTTTTCCACCTCCTTCTGTTCGGCAACCTCTCCAAAAATATCGTTATCTACCACACTAAGAAGTTCATCCAAACAATGATCTAGCTCCCCCACAACAATATTGGGAAGGCCTTTTGACAAGATGAAGTTAAGAGTATACCCCAGTACATGAACCTCAAATCCTCGTTTAAGTGTTGCCATCATAATCTTGACCACAAATTGCAGAAATTCAAATCCAAGTTCCTTCAAACATGCAGCCAATGCGGATCTAGCTTCATCACGAATACTCTCCATACGATGTTTCAGGAAATTTGCAATACGATGGATAATACTCGGAAGCTGAGAATCCATGGTGTCACCAGGAAGTATTTTGAGAACTTTCAATATAGCGACACTGATATTAACATTCACTTTATCCGAATCAACTACAAGAAGTTTTTGCAACTTTGGCAGCACAGTCCCAGTAAGACGTGACTGTATTCTAGAAGAAGTGGATAAGCTAGCACATTTGGCTGACATAACAGAACCATGTTGTACTGTGGTGTCATTGCCTACCACATCATGGGAAGGAATACTCATGTCGTGCATGGAAAAAGTTCCAGAGAAGTGAAAGTGGTCAAGAATAGAACAAACAAGCCGAATCAGAACCTTTTCCCTGTCAGGCTTCTTTGTCATTTCCCTGAAACACCTCATCAAAAAATCATAGTACGATTTCCACTCTAGTTGGCCCGAAACACAAGCAAGAGCATCTAGGCAGGCGACTCTTATATGTTCTCCCTTCCCAGTTTGCAACTCAAATAACATACTGAAAAAGAGGGGAATGAATATTCTCTTCAAGATAACCTGGAAAGAGGAGCACATAACCAAATATATAATATTAAAAAAAATACAAGTTTTGTCTTATCTAATAAATAAGTTCAGGTTTTATTTTTATACACAAAGTGGACAAAAAGTAAAACAAAAACAGGGAGCTAACCTCAGAAATCTTCACAGTCCCAACGACATTGCAGAAACGTGACAATGCCCTTGCTCTCCTATGTTTCTAGAAGAAGGAAAACAGTCAATAACTTACATGACAAAGTAAAGTTGCCCATCACTAATTTGACAAGTAAAGGAATTTGGAATATAAGAGACATGAGTTGTCAACCAGCAACAACTTGATGCCACGGCTGGCAGCTATCAGAAACAAGAGCGGGCACCAAAAACTACAACTAAGGTAATTATTTTGGTTCAGCTCTTAATATAAATCTTTAAGCCTCCACAAGGATATAAGAATATAGTAGTGATCACAATAATATACAAGGCTTTGATTCCAGTTACAATTACCAGAGTCAGTAAGTGGTAAAGCCAACATCTAATAGGCATTAACTTGAAAGGTACACCGGGAATAGGCGAATTTAAGATTGCGATTCACCTCACCTTAAACACAGCATAGAATTGGACAAGCTGGCTCATTTTTGATGTGAACTCAAAGGACAGGTAAGGTAGCACCAAGTAGCTAGTATTATTTTGAGAAACTTAACCCATTACAATCCCATCACATAGCTACTTTATTCAAAAACATTTTTACAGTGCAGATGAAAGCACGATGTCTTTGTTTTTTTTTTTTTTTTTGGGGGGGGGGGGGGGGGTGCGAATTCTTTTCTGTTTTTTGGGGGCAGGAGGCAGGGCAGGAATAGCAGGATATCATCAAGAACAAAAGCATGCTCTATCAGACACCACAAAACAAGAAAGGACTGTGAGTGCGTAAAGTTCCATACCTGTAGATGGACAATGTTGTTGAAAAAGTCTACTTCAGCATCGTCACTGCAGAGTGCCTTCAATGTCCCAAGATTGTCATCTCCTGGGATCTTCAAGACCATCTCATGCAGCAAATCAACCCATTCCTAACACCATACTCATGTATCAGTGTCTTACAGAAGCTAATGTAAATCTCAATATGCATGCAGTATGTATGCACTATGTATATGTATATTTTGGAAGACCTTCACCTTCCGTATTGTTGTTTCCTTACTCATTACATCTCCAACGTGCTTCAAAAGGAATTTACTCACAACATATTGAATGTTGTCACGAGTCCAAGAGCAGGTGTCAACCGCCATATTACCCTCACAATTTTCTTCTCCAATCACCCGAGCAGAAAAATCAACAAAAGAGAGCAACGACTTATATGCACACTGCCTTAATATAATTTCTTCAGACACCATATCATAAATAAAATGAGAAAGTATCACTAATGCTTGATCCTTCGTAACACCATAGAAGAAATCTGGGCTAATTTCGCCATAAGCTTTAATAATAGTGTCAAAATCAAGGTCACCCATCTCCATAGCAGAGGTTGCATTTAAGTCCCGAACAAGTTTTGCCTGTGAAAGCAAAGTGGTCAAGAGGTACAATCAACAAAAAAAAGATTATACATATCCCAAATAGGAAATAGATATAATCATACTCTCAAAGACATAATTTAATTACCATGGGAGCTATGGATGAATCACTTTCAGCAAGAGCATCAAAAAGATTGCAGATGGTCAAACGCAAGTCAAGTTGAGCAGAAATAAGGACAGGGGATACGGATTTAAAGATTGCAGTGGTACTCTCACTTCCTAATACAGGGATTACATCTTGAAGAATCTTCAAGGCCTCCATACATATATCTAACATGGAAAACACAACAAATGGCTTCAGTTCAAAATGTAAATGGCCAAGTATATATCTAACACTAAAAAAATGTATAGAAAAAACACATGGCTTAATTTGCTAAAAGAAAAGCTCAAAGTACAAGGCAAAAAAAATGAATCAGACCAGAATTCTTAGTTCCGTCACTAGCAAGTGGAAGCAAGATGTCCACAAATTTCCTTGCTGCTGATTGATCCCTTACATACTTGGATAACAATTTGAAAACTTTTAGCAAAGTTTCACCAGAATGTTGGAGTAATTTTCTGTTAGAAAATGGATGACACGGATAAGAAAGAAGAATGTAGACAGTACTTTGACAACATCCATTCTCAACATCGAGCTCTTTTTTTGAAATGTTTGAGCAAAACGTATACCTCTTTTTCTCTGCTTTGCTGCAGACGAGATGATGCAAGCTGTCGACAAGATTATCAAGGCTTGAGACTAACACCATTCTGATAACATCCTTCTCAATAACAAGATCAACTTCGAGAGTTAAAAGGTTTTCAATAAACTTCAAAACGCCAGACACTATAGCTTCAGAAGCTGTTGGAATGGACAAAATTGAAAAAATATCTGGAATTAGGTTCTTTTCTCTACATAGAAGTGAAACAAGATTCTTGCTCTGGCTCATCACAAGAAAGCATGAGAACAAGGAACTTGGCTTCTTGCTACTTGAACCCTCCTGCTTGAATGCACATATTAAAGGTTTAACTGCCTCAAAAAATCGATCCCAGAATGGAGTGCCAAAATCATGGTCCTCATACTTATTCAAAACAAAAGAAATTATCCTCAAACATATGGATCTCATATCCTTGAACTGCTTCATAGTCGAACTGACCTGCACATAGATTCATAGATTCAATAATTTATTACAAGAGATTAGATCAATAATTATTTGTGCATAAAGGTAAAGACTAGGAAGTACAACAGATTTAAGCCATTTTAACAAAAAAGGAACCATTGTGGACATAATTTTTTCAGCTAAAGCATACAGGACAATAACAAGTGTATGTCTATTGAACTTAATATGCCCTCTAGTAACTGGAAAATAAGATACCCACACACATGGTTATAATGCATACACTCTTTTTGCTTATCTGTTTCAAGAAAAGGACACCAAGGGGTCAAAACGCCCATGCGTATAAAGAGGGCAAGAGAGCCAAAGTTATGCCCTTAAGCTATCCTGTATAATTTTATCTACAAAGTCAAGAAACGAAAGTATCGATCTAAAAGGAAAATTGGACTCCAAGAGCTTTACCACTCCAATAGTGGCATTTGAACTCTTGAATTGCACAAGCAATATTCTCAAAGATGTTATAATTCGTATATTCTAAGTCACCAAAAATCCAAAGGAACCATTAATGCATTTGCAGTCAAGCCCTTCTGCGCCTTTCCACGGCAAAAGAAAACATACAAATGTTTATTACACCCTTTTTCCAACTAATATTCTCTTACTTGAGACCTCATATATAGATAAACCCATTAATTATATGTCGAACTCAAGTACAACAATATTTATCCCACCGACTGCATCATCATCATCTTCATACCCCAGTG
>CAAKMY010075959.1:694-36138 GCA_901111285.1 Corrigiola litoralis | reverse complement strand
GGGACCACCATCTTCAGCTTCATGGAATTAAAGCAAATATGGTTTTATCCCACCGACTGCCTGTCTGTTAATTTTTTATTCCCTCACCAATAACTAGTTGCAGTTCCAAATTACCAAAGGTATAGAGGCCTTCATGTGTGAACTGCAGTAGCTAAAACAATTATCAAGTGACTAACTAGCAAAGAAACCACACAATTTTGATATGGTATAGGCAGTTCATATAAAGACAGGTTTGTTGCATTGAGAGCAAGTCCCAAATTTTACTTATTCTAGTTATATATTTAGACCCAAAACAAGGGAACATAATAAACTTGGAATCAGCAATGGTAAGAAACCAATAAATATTAAACGTGAATCAAAAGTAAGATTATAATCATGCAAAATGGACACTCCCACCACAGACAATATTTGAGAAACATGGCTCACCGTTTTGTCATCCCCTTCAGATACAGGCAAAGTAGTTGCAGAAGAATTCTCAAGTTGAGTGGATTGCCCATCACTTCTACTGTAAAGACTTGAAGCACAGCTTTCCAATGTCCGGACCACACAGCCTATTAGGAGGTCAAGGAATGGCCTAATACTCGTGGCGCCAAAAACTCCAAGAATGTCTTCAACCACATGTAGAAACCCATATCTCTTCTTCCAGGGAAGGCCCACTATATTCTCCCTGGTAAAGAATTCCAGGATATTGGATGATTGAGATTGATCCAAATAGCTTTTTCCTGAATTCCATATACAATTCTCAATAGTATCACTACCATGTCCTGGTATCTGTAAGGACTTCATCAATAGTTCAAAAAAAAGAGGAAGCTCATCTACACTAAGCTGAGCAATGAAACCCAGAACAGCTTTTCGATTGTTCAAACTTGCATGCTGTGAGAAACAAACAATAGAAAGCAAAAAGGAGGGCAGAGGTCAATATGGAATCGAGCAAAAAAATCATAAAAGAAAAAGATATCTTATCTACCTTCCTAGGCGCGAGTGTTCTTAGATTTCTAACTTTTGGCATAAGCAAACGAATGACTAGAGGAACAAGTTTAGCTCTATGCTCTTCTTCTATTAAATTAGACTCTTTCGACAAACTCCAGGTAGCCAGTTCTTCTCTTAAATATTTTGAAGTGACAAGATTCTTGAGATGCTTCTCATAAGGGAGCAAAAACCCATCCTTCCAATTCAACAGGCAATCCAAAACCTTTGTCTGTATATCAGCATCATTGTCATCAAGAAGCCTGGGAATCGAGCCCAAATCAGAAATGAAGTTGAAAAAAGAACACGGGAAAATGGAAGACTTAAAATTTATACCAGAGCAAGTAAAAATCATCAATATATCTACATACCGATTCACCAAAACTTCTTTGACTAGTTGGCTACGGTAAAAGGATCTTGGATTTTTCATTAATGTTAACAAGCTTAGCCATTCCATGAGAACCGGCCTCCAATTCTTCACCCTGCAAACCTTTGAATCAAATGATCCGACACTACAACAAAAGCACAAGCAACATAAAATCAGCATGAGATCTTTGTGTAGTAGAAGACATGACAATATGCTCATCAGCATTGAAATAGAGCAAAAGTCATTTACCAAGGATTTTCATCTGTATAACCCAAAAACTTTAAAAATAGAGGAACTACTTGACGTGAGCGAGATTCAACAATGGCTGGAATCTTCTGTAAAGCTTGAATTAGCAGACTCAAAATCAATGAGCAGGATCCCTCGAACGAAACTGTATGACAAAAGGAGCGAAACAGCCCTGCCAAATCTGATCAAAGAAAGATTATAAGCAGATAGAGAGCCAGGATAACAGATAGGAAATTGTAAACAAGGATACTTATAACACAGCCTAGAAGTAAAGTGTTCTTCATTCAATCAATGTCGCTATTTTTATTGAACAGAATAAGAAGAATATATCACAAAATATGTTAAATTTGAATTGGACAATAACCACAAAAAATACCCAATATAACTTTCTGCGCGATTACACAGACATAGTGAATAGGGATGAACATCTGCAGATATTGGGATCAAATAGCAAAAGGGATAGGGTGACATGATACAAACCATTTGCCTCATCAAGTGATGCCTCGGCTGTATCCTCTAATCCATGCGTCTTCAGGAAGATGGCCTGGCATAACTCAAAATAACTAATAAACTTGCCCCATAAGAGTCCAGGGTGAGCGTTGATCGCAACAGAGAGGCACTCCAAAACTGAATTTGATAGATCGAGAAATTTGTTATTCAGGAGCCCAATAATGCCAAAAAAAGCAGGTAGGACATAAACTTCGGATGTCCTGGGAGCAGATAGACATGTTTGTATTCTAGAAACCAACAGGGAAACCTTTCTGCTAGTGGCAATTGACACAGGTGTTTCCTCAATTGTAAGAAGCAACTTTAAAACCTGAACATATCATACACAATTGTACTGTAAATCATATCAGTAAAGAAAATTTAGAACTCGCAATGACAAAGGAAAATGAGAAAAAAGTGTATACATTGCAGTCTTGAGGGTCAGCATGACTTCCTTCAGAAACCACAACATCCATCTGTTCCTCCGTAACTTCAGCAACCTGCTTTGATTTCGTTGGTTCATAATCCAACAGTTCATAATGGCACAAAATTCTGAGGGTGGAAACACGAATTCCCTTATCAGGATTATATAGATTCTCAGAAAATACTCGCAAAGCATCCATCCCTTCTTGTGCTGCAAGCTCTGTATGAGTTATAATTACATTGCTGTTCATCTGGTTAGTAGACCTACCATGTGCACAGCATTGTAAGTCAGATACCAAGCTATCTCTATTTATGCAAAACTGCTGAAAAGCCTACAAATCAATGATAGTAAGTCTTATAGAGTAACAAGACAAATTACTTACCCGTACCTTAAATCCAAATAATCCGCAACGGCTGCCAGTATTTGGCGCGATGATTTGTATTTCTTTGCCAGACACAAAATTCTGGTGACATACTCGAGTTCATTAGTCTCAATTTTTACCACTTTATTGTAACTACATAAAGCAGCACCTATTAAGCCTTGCCAAAGTTGTTTCGTGACTCCTGCAACATCATCTGAAAAGACATTTACCAATATCAGCAGCCAACTAAGGAAAAAAATGGATGGGGAAAGAAGGCACCATTATGAAGCATGATGTCTTAATCCAACAAGAACTCCATTACCTAAAAGTTAAAGGGAACTGGATGCAAGGCCAATAACTTTAAGACGATAATAGCAATTTGGGAAAGCTACCAGCATTGAGGGAGTTCCTTGAACATGAAATATTCTACAAAACCGTAACTTTTGCAAATACTAAATGTTAATGTCCTTTCATAATTGCCTCACATGTGATTTAAGCATCATAATATCTTCACAGTTTTGCTACAACAAAGACAGTATTCACCCATTATCACAACCAAAAGAAGATATAAGTCATCATCATTGAATCGATTGAGTAAACTAATGAATACTCAAAATACAGAGGGAATGTGGAACTGAGTAAAATTAAATTATTGAAATTGGCAAAGGTCAGTTTTTCGCTATTTTACTAGTGAAAAATTAAATTCCTACAAGTATATATGAACTGAAGTCCGGTATCAGATATTTATATACTTCTCAACAGCTTATCTATAACGCCACCTTCATGAAAACTATACAGTCAAAGATAACTGAGAATTCTACCGTTTACATACTTCATCTAGTATTACACTTTTCACCCTATACACAGCATACATCAAAACAAAAAAAGTAGCAACTGTCTGTCCAACCCGACACAGAAGAAGAATCTCTAAGGCCAGTAGACGACAACCTTCATCTTATCCAGATATTTATACACTACAATGTTCGGAAATTTAATGTTATACCTTCTTCGGTTAATAAGAGCTCATCAAGTCTATCCACCAAATCCACCAATACAATACTCTTTTCAGCAGATAAGATATATGGAATGCAATGGACGATTCCCCATAATAAAGCCAATTCATCCTTGTTTACTAGATGACATGACAGATCCCCACATTTCAAATCTTGTAACTGTTTAATCCAGTTGTCGATTCCCTCTTTAAAGAAACGTTCGATACTTGAAACCACCTCATCCGACATCCCTTCTAGGACACTGCAGCTTCCTGTTTGAACTTGCAAACTCTCACAAAAAGTCAGCATTAAATGCACTCCTTGATGTACTCCATATATTCCTCCTTCCCCCGACATCTCCAGCAAATTCAACAAACCACTGTCAAAATGGAAAAGCAGACTAGATAAATAATGTTTATTAGACATATTTAAACAAAAAAATAATTCATACATATACTGTTGCTACCTTATAATATTACTTCGCAAAGGAAGCAAAGCATATTCCTTGCTAACCAACTCCTTCAAAAATTTGAGCAAACTGAAACCATAATTCAAATCGTCATCAGATAAAACTCACAGTAAGAGAGAGTTTAAAAGAAAGAGAGACGGGGATTCCAATAAGGTAGGACACCTGGAGGTCCTCAATTGGAATGCTGGAGCCCACTGCAAGGCAATGCTGGGCAGAGCATCCAAATTGTGGCAGCTGTGTATGCCATCAAGAACACACAACATGAGATCATAAATCTTATCAGTAACCTCAGATCCCTCTGCTCCACAATCACTATTCGACACGATATATGCTTGCACAAGTGACCCAGATAGTTCTAGCAACGGCTTGTAATCTGTGCATATTTTGAATGTAACAAAGACACTAATAGTGAGTCATCCAATTAAGCAAAGAAAGGACTTGTATCATCAATTAAGCAAAGAAAGGACAACCATATGACACCAGACATCATACCATAAACTTTTCTACCATGATCAACAGTAATACTTGATACAAGCACTGACAAGAGATGAGAAAGGTGCAATGAAGATCCACCATATCTGCAGTTGCTGATTTCTTCATACAAACAATCCCATAATAGCTTCAGTTCAGAGGGATTTAACTCCATACACGATCTTTGAAAGGCCATACTTACAATTTCAGTAACAGTGTCAGATCCTACATGTGCAAGTAAGAAAGAGATAGAGTGTCATTAGATGCATTTACAAATGACAAGAGGGAAGAGCATAACACCATTCTTCATGGAGATGGTACCAAAGACATATAGCCGACTTGGAAGCATGACAAAGGAATGATTGCATGAACAGTATAATCAAAACCATAGCTAACCTTGGCTGATCTTGTCACAAATACTTAAGGTAGAGTTATCTATTAATAAGCGCAGTGCTCGAACTGCTCTTGAATGAAACTTAAGTGATGTTCCTCTCATAACATGCCACAATAGAGCACTAACTCCAGATATCCTGGCCTGCGATGGTTTCTTTGCAGCTTCACATAAAATCTTCCTGATACCTGCTAAGGCACATCATTAGCTGAATAAAGATCCAAATATGAAAATTTCAATAATATCTAGCATATGAAATCACATAATACTTAAATTTAGTCAGGCAGTTTAGTGGCAGAAATGAACACAACAGAACATATGAAGCATCGACACTGGAGTCATCTGCAGAGGAACACTTCCTAATTTTAAAATACAGCTCACTGGAAATATCGACAGTGGAAATTCAAGCAGGAAAGCCAATTAGATGAGACAAGTACGTAGCTATGTATTAATATATACATCAGTCCAACAAGTGTGTTTGACCTCCAATGTTATTCATTTTTCTCCAATCCGCCATTCTGAAAAAGGCTCCCCACATATTCTTTGAGATGCAGATCATATGAAGCTCATTTTGCAGATTACTGAACCTAAGAAACAGCAATAAATTCTTAACTTTACCTTTTATGAACTGTCGAGTGGGTGCATTTCTCAGCAGAAATGACAGTGCTTCAGCCATAAACTCCCGGACAAAAGCCTTCGAATAATATCTTAATTTGACTGTGACCCTATAGACACCAAAAAGTCGGAAAAGCATTACGATGTGAATCACAAAGATTTCGTAGAAAGATAATAATGCACAATAGCCTCCTATTTATATCAGTTAGCTGCTACATTTTACACAATTTACTTCAGATATCACATTGGCAGCTGATATTGACGCTTACTATGCTCCATATAAATCAGATTAACATATAACCACCCACCACTCACCCCCAGCACACCTAACACCCAACAATGGGCAACTCGACAGACCTACTTAGCAAAGGTAAAGTAGCACATTCTTGCCATTCCCAAACCATGCCACCATTAAGGCTTCACATTGCATGTACTGTCGTACGCTTTCAATCGTTCATCATGCATCTGTACTGGAATTACGTGAAGAACAACTTCAAAGTGAAAAGGGACGGAGGATTGTACATAATCACATTCGAGATACAACTAAGCGAAGAAAAAGAATTCCACTGAATGAGGAAGAAAAGCTTTTTGGGTAACAAACATTGGAAGAAAGAAAAGAGGGGAGAGAGGGGGTTGTGGAAGAAGTAAAATGACACCAATTAAGGATACCACAAACATATCCTCGTGCGTCTAATCAACATACATAGTTATACTGTTAAAATAGAACAAAAAAATTGTTACAAGCAAGCATCATACTCTAAAAAACGCCGCTAGTCTACTATAGGATATCAGCTCAACTTTATTTGTACTTGTGCTTCAATGTACACGGGTGTGCACCCTGTACACCTGTAATACAGCCACCAAGTTCGCACCCTAATTCCCAATACCACATGTAAAAATAGGGTTGCCATACTTGACAACTTATGTGTTAATCAAAATTGCATGTGTCAGAATTCCAACTTTGACAGTCTGGTGGACAGCAGACACAAGAAACCACTAAAACTATGCATACTACTTAAACAGTTAAACCCTTTGTTAAGCATTGTTTGATAATTGAGAAAGCACACCCAGCTAATAACAATCTCTTAGTACTTTACGAAACTAAATTTAACAAACCTAGACTTCCAGATGATGTGTTCATCCAGAAGAGTGAATGATTTATGTAATTTTATTTCATAATATGTGATTTTGTGCACATATTAATTCCAATTCTTGAAGCCTTGAAGGTAATACACTGACGAAGTTGAGTATTGCATTCAGACCAGCATACTTATTTCATCACATGGTAGATTGAAATCTGCATGGTAGTGTGAGTGCACAACTTTTATCACCAAAATCAATGAGATTTTCGTACTTTTCAACTTATATCCTTGTATAACTTGCCAAAATAATTGAGATGATCATAGTTTTATTAAGGTCTGTGTGTTGCTCAGCTAAGCACACATGCCTTCTCCCATTATCCTAGGCTTTAAGACACCTATGGTCTAAAAATGCCTATGCCGTTCAATATTTATATGCTATCCCTTGTCTGTAACTCTTACCTAAGAGGATCTATCTAAGTTTCACCAACTCGTGGCAACATGTCCAATAATTCTGGAACACAGAAGAAGACATATTTTAAGGGTAACCATGAAGAGATAAATATCCAACTGAAAAATTCAAGAAGGAAAGGGAAAAAACACAAATACTGCTGGAAGTAACAATAAGCTCCCAACTTTACAGCAGCATCAAAAAAGAAGACTTTACTTCCTAAAGAGAAGACTCTTAATCCTTCAAAGAAAGGATGATTCCTCGCCGTCCATACGGACCCCTAGAATGCTCAATAACAAGTTAACAACAGCACATCCCAGTTTGTGGATTGCATTAGTATGATCAAGAAGTAAAGAACATTACCCTAGGCCAATAAAAAGGTACACACAGAGAGGTGTGCAGACACTGAATCTCACATGCTCACCAAATAGCTAAACCTGGAAGAAAACAGGAACATTTAACCAACACCACCAGCTTTCCCAAATGAATGCATGCTTAGCCAAACACTTCTTGATCCCTCTCCAACTACAAAACTAGGAATTACTCATCTAAAGTCGTTTCTTCACTTATCCATCATGAACCCCAAAGTCTAAGCTCAATGCAGCAAAATGTGATGGCTGCTCTAGCGTTTGCACTCACATAAAGTAGGTATATTATCTCAGTCGGGGAAATGTGAAAAGTTTGCAAACATAAATATAACTAAAGAACAGATACATTTTGATAAACAAATATAACACGTACATTCTTTTTTTTTTTGATAGTTAAAGGTACGGAAAATATCTGAGGCCATATACAAAGGACAGCCATTTATATAGGAGCATTGGACAGCAGGTCTAGAAACAGCTTATATGTTAACACTGGAAGTAGTCTTGATGCATATTGGCTCCGTAAACAGAATTTAGGACTAGCCAATGATGTAACGTTGTTAGCCTTCAATTTTATATGATACAACAACAACCTAGTATGGCTTCCGCGAAATGCAAAAGTAAGGGGAGATCCAAGATGTACGCAACTTTGCCCCTAAATGACATAACACGATTAGTAGGTATGTTGTTTTCGATAAAACCGAAAAGAAAGAAAAAAAAAACAATTTATGGACGACTCTTTTTTCTACCAATTAGAAGGTGAAAGACGACAATAAATTTTCGAATAAGTGAACCTACTACTAAGCCTAACACAAATGACTCTAACAAGATTAGTACAATAACAAACAATACCAATAACATTATATCTACATTTGGTTGCGCGTAATCAACTTTGTAACGGAATGATTTTAGTTCAAGAATTGAGAATGAAGGGGAGGAAGGAGAGTAACATGTAGGGGATGAGTTTGAGAACATCCACTCAAGTAATGGTGATTACATAGATTTTACTCTTTTTTGACTAACACATGAGTTTGTACTATAAGATCTCTAACCTTGTAATGGTGATTGTAAACCATCCCTCTCTCTCCTAATTTCCCCACCATTCTTAGGCTTGATTGGGTGATTGCATATCACCCAACCAAACAAGTCCAAAGAATCATAAGTAATACCATAAATAATGACAAACAAAAAAGTGTGCGGAGAAACGCTAAGAGAACCTAAGAAGGTGAGGGCTAATGTACAATGAACGGGGGATTGCTCTTCACAAAGTGTCAACTACACGTATCCTAGAGCGTCGTAATTTCCTACCTAAGAGTCATGTACTTGATGACCTCAAAAAGTGACCAATCGTGTCTAATAACCTCACCCCACTTTTCATATAAAACCGGGGTACATAAAGTCATGTAACCACGAGAATGAAAGAAAACACCTCTAGTTGCATATATGGCAATAAACTCCATCTTCTAAAACTCGTCATCTCAAGATAAATCAGGACAATTTGTAACAAAAGTATAATTACTTAAACAGATTACTTTTTCTAATTCAGGACATATTCCTTCTAATATTACTCTTGCCAATTGTTTATGAAACTCCACAGTCCACATACAACCAACTTAAATTAACACACTTATCTTGACAGA
The DNA here is from genome assembly GCA_901111285.1 of Corrigiola litoralis. Taxonomy (NCBI): domain Eukaryota; kingdom Viridiplantae; phylum Streptophyta; class Magnoliopsida; order Caryophyllales; family Caryophyllaceae; genus Corrigiola; species Corrigiola litoralis. The sequence continues at coordinate 26,815 of CAAKMY010075959.1, read as the reverse complement.
GATGTATATAAACAGAGTAAATGTATCTTTACTCGAAAGAGATAGAAGAGATACTCTGAACTTAAAAAGAAAATAAAGAAAATGGTGAAAAAGTCTGCTTACTTGAAAGTGTACACGACATCTTGAGAGAGATAGTGCTGTAGATACATAATTATATATGACCATGAGGTAAAAATCTGCACCACATTAACCAGATGTTTCAGAACCATTAACACAGAAAAAGCCCAAAAGACTAACAAGATGGAAGTTCATGTCAGATACTGCTTAGACCTGCTCAATAATCTCTGGTTCCCGGTCAGCACCATCTTTGAGAAGATCTAAATAAGACTCAATGATCCTTGGAAGAAAGCTGCCAAATGTTTAAACCCGATTAAACACGACACAACTGGGTGAAAAAACTTCAAAGTAACTCTGAAGAAACAAGCATAGTCTGTAAACACCTTGACTGTCTAGAACCTATGTGGCCTCATATTCAAAAAAACAGCTTCAAACTCCAACCAGGCAACTCTAATACAAGTATGGATACACTGCTATAAAAGAGATCATTACAGTGAACTGAAGCAAATGTCTGTCGCATATCATTGAATTTGTGCCACATCTCCAAAAAGAGGGACATAGTACAACAATAAAACATTTTGAAAACTACTTTGAAAAGACCAAAATAAACCCTTGATCCACTGAAAATGATGATAATTGCATATAAAAAAAAAGGCAAAACAAGGTGGGCAAATGTTTCACAGCATTTACTAGCATAAAGCTCTAAAATTAGTATCCACAAAACTTACGGCAAAAAGTCTTCCAGAATATCTCTAGATAGCTCGGCAATCAACCTGCACATGCAAGTAAAGCATTAATCCAATGGTGTAATTTAGCATGTATACATATATATAAATAGATAGATAGAGCAAGAGATAACACCAAATCACCAAAAAAAAGGTGTAAAACAAGACCAGAAACAACGTTATCAACAAATTGTGGGTTTTATTAATTTTTGCAAAGGTAAATGTAATATATTATATAAATAAAAACGGACACACATTGGGTGATGCCTAATTATATATTACCACAGTTTCACAATATATGGCCACTTTAAAATTTGTTTCATATAATAAGGTCATTATGATACCAAGGTATTAGTAAATACTATTATTCTAATTTTCCCTAATTTTTCTTTCATCTACCCGATAATCCACAGTCTCTTATTAACATGTTACCCACTTGTTTACACTTGTTCCTATAATTAACAGGTTTCTTAATCTTTGTGTGCACAAGCCAAAGTGCCCTTCTATTATGAAATGGAGGGAGTTCAAAAGGAGACAAAATTATTTCCTCAACCTATCGTGAGGGATTATATCCACAAATTCAAGAAAAGACAAGTCTCTGCCACACTGCAACACTTGGCTCCCACAAATTGTGCAACTCACAGACAGCTTTCAAGTACTACATCTTCTTACTAAAACAAAGCAGCAAAAGTTGAGATATAAAGCAGCCAATAGATAATGCATTCTTTGGCAGGCCTACACTATACAATTTTTTTAATAGAGACAACCAGATGACCACCCAAGGAAAGGGACTAGCTCTACTAATACACTAAAATAAGTAAATAACAGCCAACAGTCAGACACGAGGTAAAGGGGGGAAGGGTCTTATGATCTACTAATTGTTTTCCTATAATAGAACTCGCTAAATAACACTCGATAACAGACAAACCAACCTGAGAATGGGCTCCAAGGAAAGCCGCGCTTCTAGTTTCAACCTAGAGAGTAGTTTCGCAATTATCATATCCTTGTGTAACAAAACCAAAGGCAAGGTTTGTACAAGTGGAATCATCTCCTCGTAGAACGAAATGAAGTCCTCAGCTGTATTTAACTCCTGAATCCATCGTACCACAGTAAAATTAGTGAAGAAACTCACTTGAATCCAAAAAGCAAAAAATGCCAGATTGCAAACAAAATATAGTGAGATATAGTACACGATGATATTCAGGGTACTTAATAAACATAGAAATATAGAAGGCAAGGGTACACATTACTATATCTTCTATTCACGAAATCTTAAGCTCAAGAATGGAAAAGCATGTGAATAAACACCAATCAAGCATAAATGCATATCCATCAACCCGAGAATACAAGAAACTAATTACATACAGCATATCTAGCAGATATAAGACATGTGCTATAATTCATAGCCATGATAGTAAGTATTCTCTCCATTTTTACCTATTCTTTACACTTTTCAAAATATGTGAGGGGAAATTTGAAAAGTGTAAAGATTTGGTAAAAATGGAGGGAGTACACAACAATAGTGTATTCCCAAATAAGGCTAGATACAGGTAACTGGGGAGCTTCATATTCTTGCAATAAAAAGAAGGTGACAACTTCTTCAACTTTTGTACTCATTCTAAACAAGCTCCATCTACTTTTATAAAAGTAGACGGAGCCATAGAGGCCAACAGAGGGATAAGAATATCTTATTTGGCTTGAGCTTGGTGGAAGCTTGAATTAATTTAGTTTGTACAAAGCTCGTCTACTTTCATCAGGTATTTTCTAAGAATTTGTGATCCTCCATACATTCTAATCTTCGTAACTCAACACACTAACAAACCTGATCACCTTCTTCAATACTTTACTCATATTCCACAATTTTTCTACGGCTTCTCCAACCATTTCCACGGCTCCACCACCTACTACGACACCGAAATACTAAACTCGTAACCTAACATTGCGCGAACTCGATAATTCTCCTTCCAATAATCAACACTCAATATTCTCTATACCTCATACTTGCAACTTAATTCATACACAAACATATAATAAAAAAAAAAAAAAAACAAGCATAAAATAAAAAAATACCCTCCACTGAAGCAAGCAGTCCAGGAAAAAGTTAGAACCGGAAGAAGGCTCGGCCTTCAACGGCTCGAGACTCCGAAACACGTCCGAGTTAACATCCAGCTCGTCAATCCTTTGCGCAAATGATTTAAACTGCACACATTTACACACAATTGCATTAACAAAAACAACAAAATCCCAATGCCAATAATAATAATAATAATGATAAAGTATCAAATTAAGGCACGTGACAGTTGAGAGTAACGTGAGGATAATAAAGGTACCACAAAGCGGCGGTTGCGGCGGCCGGGGGTGGTGTTGAGGGATTTTACTGCTTGGGCTTGGTTTAATGTCGCCATAACTGGATGATGGGTTTAATTGGAATATTACCGGCGGTAAAAATGAAGGAGTTGCGGCAAAAATAGTGGGTTGCCGCCGGGGAAATGTGAGTGAGTGCCCTTTGTTGTTTTTGCAGGGTTTTGTGAGGGTTTTAGTTTAGGGCAGTATTTATATGAGGAGGTATTTGTAATTTGTAATTTGTAATTACATTATACTTATACTTTAGTTTTTGATCTCGTGAAAATCAAGGGGTTTTTTGTGATTTTTTTTAATGACTATTTTTTTGATATTTTAAGTTTTATGTGTTACATATTTCTCTTTCGGCTAGAAGAGAAGAATTATTGTCTTATTTCATTGTTCTGGTTGCAATCAATATAATGAATTAATTAGTTGCAATAAAGTCAATTAATCAATAGATGTCCATGTTTTCCATGTCATTGTCCTACGTGGCGTGTCTATTAGTTACATGTCATTGCACCTCTGTAAGCTCACATTACTGCAGATTTAGTTACAATTTGTAATAATTGTGTTTCTTTATTGTATTACCTGTGGATTTTTTAATTTCGATTCGGATTTAGGTAATATTCACACACGTAGTTCATATATGTTTTTATTATTTAGTGTTATCGTGTGTCAAATATATTTAAACGCCTCAATCTTTTCTAATATGTTGACTCCTTCATGTGTTTTAAATATTTCAGATTCCACCATTGTTGTTTTGCATTGTGATACAATAATGGAAACTATTATGTGCAATGATGGTCTTGCTATTGATTTGCTAGCTCGTTTGTCTGACAAGGATGTTGTTGTGGCTAAATGTATTTGCAAGAGGTGGAACAGTGTGGTTTCTAGCCATGATTTTTTGTCTGTTTATAGTTTCCGCGAAAAAGAATTATCAAGACTATTCTATTGGCATGAACGATATGGTCGATCTCATATGATTTTTTTCCGCATTTGAAAAGGTTTATTCCAAAGATTTTCAAAGGTTGCCATTTGAATTTATGTCATAACAGGTAAGCATAGTGTTATCTTGTAACGGCCTTTTGTGTTGTCTAAGTTGCACTCTCAGCAATGTGAGTCTACCTTCTCAATGGAAAAGACTTCGCAGTGGTTTGTATAAAGAGGTACGCATAAGATATGGCATGAGGGAGTTCTTTATCTATGTATGTAATCCAATTTCCAAAGAGTGGGTTTCCTTGAAAGCACCCAAAGAGTTTGATGTTGGTGTATCAATTTCAGTAGCATTTTCACTCTATAGTTTGGGTTGCTCGGTCAAGTTAGTGAGCATTCAACGTTTGAAATCTGATCCGGCTGTTTATACATTTGGTGTATACTCATTCGATAGTGGGAGATAGAGAACTCCCAAGGAAACTTGTCATTGTTCTTCAGCACTTTTTGAGAATCGACAATTTTTTGTTGGTTCCAAATGTCATTGGTTGACATCGGGACACCATATAATCACTTTCGATATTGAGGACGAGTGTTCTATGGTTATTATGTTACCCGGCGATGTGACAGATGGTAATTATATGTGCCTTGGATCTTCAAAAAAATATTTACATTATCTTTCCTTTAGTGAAGGTAATTTAAGAGTTTGGATGTTGAAAGATTACGAAAGAAATGAGTGGGCTCTGAAACATTGCTTGTGTATAGTAGAACTTTTCAACAATAATCCATCTTCCTTTGCTAGGTTTCGCCCAAAAAAAAAAAAAAAAAAAAAAAAGAGAACGAAGGCCATAAGAACAAGCTAAGAGTAGTTGTGATTTTAATCCGCTTGCTTACCAAGATGACGTGGTATATGCATATGTACCAAGATCTATTTACTCCTATAATTTCAAAAGTAAGAAGCTTATGAATCGTGCACCATGAGAACACTTGGAGTGCTCCATCTCTAAAATGCCAACTCTTCTCCCATACAAACCTCTTTTGGCGTCTTTTGACAATATAGCCAAGTCAATAAGGATTACATCACTTGGTTGCTCAAGTTACCCTATACTATCCGGGCACAAACAAATGTTAAAAATTGGTGACTCAAGTGATGTGTCCTCCGATGATGGGTACTCAAGTGATGGCTTCTCTAGTGATGATTTTATGTAAAAGTAATATGTAATAACCATTTTTATGGATGATTTCACTTGATTTATTCGATTAATTACTATCTTTGATTTTAGATGGGTTATGTGTTATTTAGAGTATGTGAATATTTCGGTCAAAATTAAAATAATATTAAGCCAATAAGGTCTTGGTTTTGGTAGTTAAGTTTGATTATTGTTTTATGTTTGAATCTCTCTTTAACCTTTTAACGTAGTCAATAGTATGCCCTTTACTTGAGAGCTTAGTTATTTTATTGGAAGGTGGAGAGCATACTTGGTCTAGTTATTCCAAAACAATTAACAGAGATCATCTAGATTTAAATAAAAACTAGAGGTGGTTATTATTGGGGGTAAAGTGGCGACTGTGAATCTTAATGAAATAATTGATCACAATAATCTTAATAATGACCATTTAAAATTAGCCGGACTCACACTTTAAATTCTTCCTACATGCGTATTACTAATGCCATAAATTAGTTTTTATATTAGACTCCAATCAACCTCAATTTTTAAATTTGAAATAATAATTGTTATGGTAAGACCAATGAGAAGCTACAACCTCAGGTATTGTAATCGGCAAAAAAAAAATAAAAAAATCCACTAACCATATCACCAATTTCACTAATCACCAATAAGAAACACTTTAAAATACACATCATAGAATCGACATTTAAACACAAGCAATTGCTCCTAAACATCAAAGAATCCACTTTAGACAAGATAACATCAAACACTCCGTTTTCACATATCATATTTTATTTTTTCATAACTTTAAACACAACTCAAATTCTAAGGCCTGAATTCGATACCTCTGATTCAACTAATTGAGTCCCACCTACTCAACCAATATAAAATCTTGTAAGAGTGCATCTATTTTCATCCTATAAAAGTAAACTGAGTCATGCTGTCTCATATTTCCGATTTGGTTTGGACTAACATCAGTTATAAAAAGCCAGTCTACTATTATAAAATAGACCGTTTCTTCTAATAATTTATGCTTAACCATATCTATAGTGATAATTTTTTCCTTTTTTTTCTTCTTAGAAACACTAGCACCATAACCCCCTTGATAAGTTTTTGTGGAGAGTTATCTCATTAAAAAAAAAAAAAATTTGTGGAGAGGCCCAAAAATATCTCACACAAAGCAAAGCAAAACAAAAGCAAAGACAGGGCCGACAAAGAAACTGAGTTCGGTCTTTGTGTCCCCAGCAGCTGTCTCAACTCTCCGCACCCCCCATCGCCCCGCTGCCTCTGGTAACTTAATCTCCTTTTAATCAATTACCCTCCGTTTACTTTACTTTTACCGCACACTTCTTTTTTTACCGTTAAATGAACTAATCCCCCAAATCTAGGGTTTTATTCCTTTTCAAACTCCCCCGATAAAAGTTGTTGATTAATTGGACCGCTGTCAGCTTACATTGACGCGATTTTAGGTAGGATTGAAACAAGGAGTGAGTTTATGTAATTGGATTGTTAGTTAGTGTGACTGTGTTTCTATGTTGAATTACTGTGGATTTTGATTTTAATTTGGATTTGGATAATGTTTACACACGTGTAATTACAATTCATGGGAGCTCGCTAGTAGTTAGGTTAATAAGTTACATTTTGTAGTTTTATGTGGAGTTTTTGGTGAATTTAGGGTTTTGACGGCCGAACGGGGTGTTGTGGTAGCTCGGTTTGATTTTAGGGTTAATCAGTTATTGTTGACCATGTTGATACGAATTTGTTGGTAGAATTGGGGCTGTATGGCTGAATGGAGCGTGCGAAACTACCGACCTGATTGTTAAGTGATTAAGTTATTATTTGTAGTTTTATTTTGATTTTGTGGTAAAAATTAGGGTTTTACGGCTCAGCGAGATGTGGCGGTCCCTCGACTTGATTGTGAGGTTTAATAAGTTGTTGTTGACTGTTTGGAATTTGTGGGTAGAATTGGGGCTGTATGGCTGAATGGAGCGCGGTAATTGCTCGGTCTGATAGTTAAGTGAATAAGTTATTATTCGTAGTTTTATTTTGACTTTGTGGTAAAAATTAGGGTTTTACGGCCCAGCGAGATGTGGCGGTCCCTCGACTCAATTGTGAGGTTAATAGGTTGTTATTGACTGTGTTCTGTAGAATTCGTTGGTAGAATTGGGGCTGCATGGCTGAATGGAGTACGGGAGTCGCTCGGTCTGATAGTTAGGTGAAGAAGTTATAAGTTATTATCCATAGTTTGTCTTTGTGGTATTTTTAGGGTTTCATGGCCCAGCGAGATGTAGCTGTCGCTCGACTTGATTTTGGGGTTGATAGTTGTTTTTGACTGTGTTATTTGGTATTTCTTGGTTGAATTAGGGCTTTGTGGCTGAACGGAGCGCAAGGAGTTGTTCGGCTTGTTTGTCTGATAGTTGGATGAATAAGTTATTTTTCATACTTTTATTTTGTATTTATGGTAAATCTAGGGTTTTTGCAGCCTAGTCTGATGTGGCGGTTGCTCGCCCTGATTGTGAGGTTATTAATTTGCTATTGTCTGAGTTTGAAATTAGTTGGTAGAATTGGGACGCTATGGCTGATTGGAGCAGATAGTTAGGTTAATAAGTTACTATTCACTTGTTATTATGAAAGGGTTGGTAAAACCTGGGGTTTAATGGCTAGCCAGAACGTTGCAGTTGCTCGTTCCGATAGCCAGGTTATTTACTCGTGATTATGAGGTAATGTTAGACTTTTATTATTCCCCAATTTATTTGGATGCTGTGGTAATTTTAGGGTTTTTACGCTATAGGGAGATGTGGTGGTTGCTCCCCCTAATTTTTTTTGAGTGCATTGAAGCGGAGGGGGGAGGGGATATGAGGTTTTTGAAGTTTGGACAACCTCTATGAAGGTTGAACACCCAACCATTGGGCCAACCTTGCTACCCTGCTCGCCCTAAGTGTGAGGTTACTGATTGTTTTATTGAAATTTGTTGGTGAAGTTGGGGATTTATAGCTGAACGGAATGTGGGAGTTGCTTGGTCTAATAGTTAGGTATTTAGGTTGATTAAGTTATTATTGACTGGTTATTGGGATTTGTTGGTGAAATCATGGATTTATGGCTTACCAGAACGCGTCAGTTGCTCGTCTTGATAGCTAGTTTATTTACTTATTGTTGATTGACTTGTTCCATATTTGTTGGTTGAGTAAGTCTTTTATAATTCACCGGAATGTGGTTGTGAGTGGACCTGATAATTAGACTTCTAAGTGATTACTGATAGTTTTATCTGTAGTTTGTTGGTAATTAGGGTTTTGATGGCTGACCGGAATGGGGCACTTGCTCGGCCCGTGTGGATGAAACAGGCTGAGGAAGCTAAGTTAAAGAGTGAAGCTGAGAAAACCGCGGCCGCAAAGGCGGCTTTTGAGGCCACGTTCAAGGGTGTGGAAAACAACAAACTCAAGGCCCCTGAGTTGTCTTCTGACAGCGAGGATGACGGGGAAGATTTGGCACGTAAGCCCATCGGGCCTGTTGATCCTGCCAAGTGCACTGCCGCTGGAGCTGGAATTGCCGGTGGGTCTGCTTGCTCGCCAACTACGTTTGTTTTGACGGCCAGGGATTCTGATGAGAGAAAGATTCCAAATGGGGGTGCACAGATTAAGGTGAAGGTTACCCCGGGTGTTGGGGTAGGAGGTTCAGATGTAGATGGGGTTGTGAAGGATCAGGGTGATGGGACCTATACAATTACCTATGTTGTTCCTAAAAGAGGTAATTATATGGTCAATGTGGAATGCAATGGGAAGGCCATAGCGGGTAGTCCGTTTCCTGTGTTCTTCAGTGCAGGTAATTATCTTTTCTCATTATTTTGTTGTATAGCTTCTAATTACGGTTCTCTAATTTGAAACTTCAATTCAGATGGATTAGTATCTAGCCATTAGAGGGCCTCCTTAACAACGCACTATATGATGCTTATGAACCTTTAATATTAAAGTCCTCATCTTAAGCCAGGAAGAAGATCAGGGATCTTGAAAATTTTCTCCTGTTCAACTTAGAAAGAATTTCTAAACTGTTCAGGAGTTTTTTTTTTTGTTTCACTTGGACTACTGTATCTTGTACGTTCGTCTGAGTAATAGATTGTAAAAAAGAAAGATGCCAACCTGGTGCTAACCTACCCCACCCCCACCCCCACAAAGAAAGAACCGAAAAGAAGAAAGAAGAAGAAAACAGGGTTGGGGGGTTTGGGCAGTTGGACACTTAAACTGATAGATCTCTTCTTAGGAGTAATCAAGGTTATTAAATACCTTTGCAATTTATAATCCCGTGTCGTTTTGTGTTCTGAAATGGTGTATCAATTGGAATGTAAAATGTCTCACTGAACAACTATTGCCTGTTCATGTTATACTTGTACCTGGGAATTGGGATAAGTGTACTGAATTAAAACTTAGCTATTTGCTAGTTATTGGCTACCGAATTTTCTCTTAATCGTTTGCATGATGCCTTTTTTTTTATAGGAAGCGCAAATGGAGGACTGCTTGGGGTGGCTCCAACAACGACATATTCGAACCTTGTTAATCCAAATATGCCGAACATGCCAAATTATGCAGGTTCTGTTTCAGGTGCATTTCCTGGTTTGACTGGGATGATTCCTGGACTTGTTACTGGCCCTTCTGGAGGGGTACTTTTGCCTGGCATTGGAGCCTCTTTGGGGGAGGTATGCCGAGAATATCTAAATGGCCGGTGCTTTAAAACAGATTGCAAATTCAATCACCCAGCACACAATTTGCTGATGACTGCAATAGCTGCAACCTCTACCATGGGAACAATGAGCCAAGTGCCAATGGCACCTTCTGCTGCCGCAATGGCTGCTGCTCAGGCAATCATGGCTGCTCAGGCTCTCCAAGCCCATGCGGCTCAACAAGCTCAGTCTTCCAAAGATTTTGCTGGTATTGCTCTCAACCTTTCTGTCTTTGTCAGCCAGTATATGTGTCTGTGTCTATTGGTGTTAGTGGTTGTTATTATTATCGTGCTTATCGATAAATACATTTTTTTTCTTGAGTGTTTGACCTTTCCCGTACTTTATCTTGGCCACCCACACTATGTATGCTTGGTTGACCCGGACCCCTCCCCCCAAACCCAATTATGAGAATTAGGTTTTACTGTTTTAGAGCAAAGTCGCTTTTGCGTACGCTACCTCTGGTGAGATATGTCCTACGCAGCCTTGTTGTGCACAGGAAGACAGGAAAATGGAAGTTTTGCCTTATTGCTGAAATGATCAATTAATGTGCTGGAGTGACAGAAATCATGGTTTGGAATGCTCTCTTCCTCCTCTTCTTCTTCTTAGCTCCAGCTACTCAGCTGTTTAAAATATCGTGTCTCCTGATTCAGAGGGCTCAAAGTTTCCTTTTATTTATGTTGTGTCGATGTGCCTGCCTTATTTATTTCTGTTGAACCAGCTGCCTTCGGTATCCGAATCATCAATTGGCTATGTCACATTGACATTAGTGGCCTCAAGTTTATCAGTTTGTTGTTATTCCTATTTGGTTCATGTAGCAATGACCACTCTTCCGGTCATGCATACTGAGATATCAATCATGTTTTGATTTTGAATGTCAAAGGTAATGTCTCAAGTATTTTTTGCTACCTATTTTAAACTATGAAGAAAAAGAGAATGTCAAGGAAGACATTCAAGGTTACAATGTAGAATAGGGATTTTTTATTACCTGCTCAGAAAAGTGGAGCATTTGATTAACTTTACAAAGGGTGGGTGTGCCCTTGTCGTTGGTGGATTTACTGCGTACGTGGTGTTGGGGCTTAGTGGCAGCGAAGAAAAAACAATTGGTCTCAAAGTTTACTATATGAGTTGCTTGTGTGTATTTAGGTTTAGCAAGATTCATATAATTTTTCTGCATTAGCTGACCCTTTGAATTTTGGATTGTATTTGGGGGAAGAATAGAGGATAGTTTTCTACACTCTTTAGGCTACGGCTCCTGGTGCTCTTTACTCATTTTGGGGAAGTCGTTTGCTGACACTATGATACCATATTTATCTTCTAATCCAAAGAAAGGAGAAAATGTTAAGCTACTAACTTCGCACAGAGATTCCAAATTGAACTTTGTTGCTTCTAAAAATTACTCGAGCTATATTCTACTGTGTAACACTTGGGCGAGATGGCTCTATAATAGGCGGGGATGAGCATTCGAGGTGTTAGGGTGAGCTTTTAATTTACAATCTTAAAAGCTCACATCAAAATCATAAATTTTGTTTTGTATATTTGTAGTATAAGTACGTTTTTTGTGCACAGTATGGATCATGCTGGGAGGTCCAGATTTTTAACTGTGAACAAGTTGAGACTAGTAAAAAGGGTGTTTCTGAAAGAATTGCTTCAGGAATTTTTTTATGGACAAATGAATGGGAAAATAGTGAAACTAGTAGGCAGACTTTGATGAAACAGGTATTTTCATAACAACTTAAGTAACAGTGTTGCCTTTAGTTGATTCTGAAAGAAGATGTGCTACAGTGAGTGGAGTTTGGTTATTCACTTTGAAACGTTCTGTAATTAATATTTCCATTTGCTCATGTCGTGTTTACTTGTGTGTTCTTTCTCTTTTTCGCTGGTGACATACACATGCTTAACCTTGGTAGCTTTTATTTCAGGTGCATCTGAGAAAGATAAAGCTGAATTGCTAAAGAAAACAGTTCAAGTCAGCAACCTCATTCCTCTTATTACCACAGAACAATTAAGACAATTTTTTGGGTTTTGTGGTACAATAGTGGATTGTACCATCACTGATTCAAAGCACTTTGCTTACATAGAGTATACAAAACCTGAAGAAGCAACAGCAGCTCTTGCTCTAAATAATATGGATATTGGTGGTCGCCCTTTGAATGTTGAGATGGCAAAATCACTTCCTCCGAAACCTTCTGCTTCTTCTTCTTTGCCTATCATGATGCAGCAAGCCGTAGCCATGCAACAGATGCAATTTCAGCAGGCATTGATGATGCAGCAGACAATGACTGCACAACAAGCAGCCAACCGTGCTGCTACCTTGAAGTCTGCAACAGAGTTAGCATCGGCCAGAGCTGCAGAAATAACTAAGAAACTGAAGGCTGAAGGGTTTACTAATGACGAAAACGACCCTGAGAGGAAATCAAGGTATCTGTTTTTTGGTTTTGGAGGATGTACAAGCATAATGTTTCTCTTGCTATGGGTGTTTGTTGAATTTAATTTGCAACTATAATATAACCTATTGTCCGTGGAACCGTAGAATTCGACTCCCTGATGCTGCTGCTGTCAATTTGAGTATTTTCTGTGAGGGTTTGCTATAGTAGTTGGAAATGTTGGGTCCTGAGTTCTACTGATTAGTGGGCATACCGTGTGCGCTTTTCCTTGTTTGTTTAAATATCTTTGTGGGTTTACTGAATTACTATTGGTTTTTTTCTTCACACTCTTCAACTTGGGATCAAATTGACACCTTTGATTTCTACTCATGTGTTACTAATAAGTAATAAGTATGTAGTGGACAAGGAAATCTAGACTGCATTTCTGCTAGGATTCACAACTAAAAGGTGATTTCTTTTATCCTTCTTTGTTTTGTTATCTTTGTGACTTTTTTGAATCACTATTGGGATTGTTCCTCACTCTATAACTTGGGATTAAATTGGCACCTTTGATTTCTACTCTTGTGTTACTGATAAGTATGTATTGAACAAAAAAAAAAAGCAAAAGGGAATTTCTGGTAGGATTCACAACTAAACGGTGATTGCTTTTATTTGTTTGTTTTGTTATCTTTCCGACTTTTCTGGATCACTTCTGGGGTGGTTCCTTGCACTCTTTAACTTAGGATCAAAGTGACACCTTTAATTTCTACTGCGGTGTTAGTAATAAGTATGTAGTGAACAAGAAAATCAAATGTGATTTCCGCTAGGATGTGCAACAAACTGTGATTGGTTTTCCAATAACAAAATTACGGAACACCTTTACTTTAGGACTTGGTAAATGTTAATCCCTTTTGAGTTTTGAAAGCCCAATACATTACATTAGCCAGTGCCTACACAACCTTGCTCTTGTAACAACTGTTACTAAGAGGCTCTCTTGAAAGGCAAATCAGTTATATTAAACCTGAGACAATTTTCCCCATCATTTACACTCTATGGTATGATTGAGTTGTTTGTTTCTGAATCTTTTAACACCCTTGTCTTTCCTCTGGAATAAACTGCTCATGAAAATCTGTTATTTTAGTTTTTTAAAGATGGTTATCTATGCAAATTTTTAGGTGCACCTGGGTGTTTGTGAACTCACATGTGCCTTTTGGTGTTTTTCATGTATGATTTTTGGTAATAGGTACTAGAAAAGTACTACAAGGTATTAGGAGACCTGAATGCATGGTATTCCTTTTTGGTTTACTAGTTTTGATAAAGTTGTTTTTTCACATGCAGATCTCCATCACCTTCTATTGCAAGGTCTAGGTCTGCTTCAAGATCACCTATAAAATCGGGTAAAAGGCACAAGTCTCGTTCTACCTCTCCTATGCGGCGTTATCGAGATCAGAGATCGAAGTCCCCACAGAGATTTCGTCGTAGATCCCGTTCCTTTTCACCTCGGGCTAGACATTCTCGACATCATAGATCCAGGTCTCCAGTTAAGTATCGCCATTATTCAAGCTATGATTATGATAGGCGGTCGTATAGAGAAGATCCTATTGCGAGATCCAGGAGACGAGATTCAAACGGTTCACGTGACTATCATGTGTCTGCTTCTAGAAGATATAAGAGTAGGAGTCCAAGTCCTCAAGGAAGGAAATCGTATCGAGATCGTTCAGATTCGCCTAAACATCGTCATCATAGGACTTCTGCCCGCCAATCAAAATCACCTGGACTTCATCGAGATGGTAGGTCTTCCCCCTCAAAAGATGATGATAGGAAGTCAAAGCAGCGTCACCGATCAAGATCAAATTCTGTTGAGGATAGGCGCAAGTCTGGCAAGATAAGTGAGGAAAGTAAAGAGAAGACAAAGTATCGTGACAGAAGGCGGTCTAGGTCTGTATCTTGTGAAGACAAGCACCACAGTGGTGGCAGGTTAAGCCCACAAAGTTCAGATGAAGTCGCACCAACTCGTAGAAAGCGTTCAAGGTCAAGATCTGTGGAGGATAAGCGTCATTCTAATGTCAGAGAAGCCGGATCTGGCGATAGAAGAAATGAATCTAAACATCGGAAGAGAAGTCGATCAAGGTCTGCAGATGGAGAAGTTCATCGGAGAACGTCTTCACAATCAAAGGATGAAAAAGTTAGAGACAGAAGGCGTGCTAGGTCAAAATCCATGGAGGATGGGAGAGTTAAGGATGAAACTAGAAAAGAAAAGCAGAAACGTCGTGACAGGAGACGCTCCAGATCAGTATCTGCTGAACCAGAATACCACTCAGGAGGTAAGTCCTCTCGACATAGAGAGGACAAATTGAAGGATAAACGTAGAAGACGGTCAAGGTCTAGATCCTCGGAAAGGAAAGACCAAAAAGGGGATGGTGGAAGCACAAATGAGAAATTCAATCATGATAGTAGAAAACATGAAAGTGATGCTGAAGAGAGTATCAGGTGTGTAGCGGACTCCAAGGATGATGTTACCTCCTTGACTCCCTATTCTGAAAAAAAAACCACAAATGTTGATATAGAAAGATCTGAAAGTGATGGGGGCAAGTCTTCCAAACCCAAAGTTGATGAAAGTGAATTCGATATATTTAATATTGCTGCTGAGAATCCTGAGAGCACACTCTTTCGTGATTTGGCGGCCTTGAGCTGCAGCCAGAATACTTCTGCTGAACCTGGATGTTTGAATGAGCGCAACGGTAAGCTTTAGCTTCCATGTATTTGCCTTTTGTTTTATCTCTGCCTCTCTACATCTCTGTGCCAACCACTACCTATTGGTGGGGGTTGGAGTTGTGAGTTTTCTTGTGAACTTTTTGAAAATGGCCTATTTTATGGTTTGACAGGAGGGCAGGATCAGGATGCTAGTTGACACAGTTCATTCAGATTGTGATTTTGCAGCTACTGGTGATGAGGATGATCTTTGTTTTGGTGATAACTAGATCAGTCTCACTTTTTTACATCCTTGGAGGGAACTTGCAGATGGGTTTCTCACTAAAGCTACCAGCTATATCCAGACAAAAGAAACGGATATGAAGCTCAGGGACGCTATTCCCAATTCACCTCATCACAATGACTATTGCATTGGTGACCACAGCAAATGATTGTCATAGATCACGGGGTCCCGAGTTCTGATTTTGTGATGAGCAGTGTTCTCACAATTTGACAGTTGCTTCTATTATCTTGAGTTACTCTGAACTTCTATCTTTTGTATTTTTTTTCTCTCTTCACACAAACTGGTCTTGCTACCTCTTATTATTTTGCAGGTGAAGTGGAGTTCGAGAATGGAGGTTTCTGTGTTGGATAATGATCAGGTCTCACTTTTAGGCAGTGTCAACAACCATTGTTTGTAACAAGTTTCTTTGATTCAAAATGTATGTGAACTTTTTCTTGCTTAAGCACAACCAGACATCTCTTGCTGTTCGATTGAGGATTATTTGTCATATCTCTTTGTTGAGGTATTATGTGGCAGCAAGAATTCTGAAGACTTGTCCATGTCTGCAGTATGAATTTGCATCACGGATGGTTGTTTTGTTTCTTGTCAGTATGCCTTTTGGTCATATATGTGCTATACTGGGTGTAATGGGTAATTTTGTCTGCTATCTGGATGAAGAATTGACATTTCATGTTCCACCCCCCCCCCCCCCCACACACACACACAAAAAAAAGAAGAAATTTACCCTTTTTCTTAGTCAAAACGTCTTTTTGATATTTAGTTGTCTCTCGTCTGAGTTGGGTGGGCTTCTTCACCATTGTCACTGATTGTAGGTTTGTGTTTTTTTTTTCCCTTTCCGGCCTTTTATTTGGGTGCTGGGTCTGCTGCTTTTGATACACAGGTACACATGGAGGCTTTTCGTAGAGATTTTCTAAATGAAATTGGAAGGACATGTTTCTTTGATTTTGTATCGAGGTATGCAGTCTGGAAGAGTTGGTCTTTTGTATTAGGGTTGATGGAGTTGAGCATTTGAAGTAGGTCTGAACTACATATTGCTTTGCAAAAGATAATCTGCTTTACGTTTGAGGTTTATACCCATCTTTCCTGCCGTTGAACTCACCTGTGGTTATTGGCTTATGCCAATATGTCCTGGGACGTTTTCGCTTACCTATTTTTCTTTCTTTCTTTTTTTCTTTTTCTTTTTCTCCTCCTTTTTTCTTCTCTCTTTTCTGCTTCCCCACATTTCTCCATTATGGAATTGCTTCCATTAGGTAAGCTTATAAAGTCGAGGGGACGTAGATGTGCTGAGTGCAAACCAAAGCGCCTGGTGGGTAGACTGCGCATTTCATCGACTTGGTATTTATTTTCAGGTAATTTTCCCCAGCCCCTGGGTTAGATCTGGCAAATTCTCTTAGTGATTGTCATATATTTAACTAGAACGTGTCAAGATTATGCTAAAAATGATATGGAATATGACTTGATTGGTGGGTACTGAGACCTTGAATTGTAGCTCTTTATTTCTGTGTTGCCGTTTGCCATGAGGTTTAAGTTAGGTAAGAGCATACATGCTACAGCTATTGCTACCTTCTCTGGGAGTTCTGATTCAAGGTCACTAGCTTTTCTTTACTGGGGGTGATCTACCCCGATGTCTCTGTTTTGTGTTTTTTTTTGTTCATTTGTGCTAGGTCAAGCAGTCAATATGATTGGACAGCTGAAGCATGTGGGTTCATCTTTGCTAATGATAGCTGCCGATGCATTCTCTTTTTTGTCCCTTATTTTCTCTATTTTTTTTTGGGATGTGGGGTAGGGTGGGTGGTTGGGTTGGGCGTGGTTCGGTGGTGGTATCTCATTTATTGTTTTCTGTTCTTTCTATAGAGTATACTTTTGCGCCCCGCCTCTTGTAGGTTCTGAGAATGGTCTGATCTTATGTAATTAACCATGGTTATTTTTTTTTACACTTCCAGAAAATACAAAGTAATGCTGGTTTTCACAGTTGATGAGTACATTGCACTATTGTAGCAGTTTCAGTGCATTACGTGCGTGAATGTCTTCAATTCTTCATTGCTTGCATAGTTGCGTGTTTCAGACTGTCAGTTGGCAGTGGCTCTTTTGTGTTGTTTCATTAAGGCTAAGCGGCCTTTGTTTTGAGTCTTGGCCTTTTTAGCCACCCTTTCCCAGTGGGCTGAATCAAGCCTGCTCGCCGTGTTGCACATCTGTGACTTTCGGTTAACAATTAATTCAAAGATTTGTTGATCTTTTGACGGTCAATTTCGTAACGGTTGAGGGAAGAGATTATTACTTAGTGTGACTGTGAGTATACGCGAGTCATCAAAACCCTTTCGTGGTTCCGCCAAATCATTTGAGTCTTCTTGCTCCTGAAATATCAAATTACTCTCTGTCAAAGTATTGTAGCCCTTTTCCTGGTTCTTTCTCTCCACCTTATTGACATAACATCCTTTTAATGGTTGCTCCCATGGATTCATAATCGATTAATCATACAAACGCATTGTGTGCCCTCTCTATCTAATCCTCGCTTTACTGTGACTCCTCAAACTCCTAAATCCTATATGGCTAAAACGACAGTCAGCATAACATCATCAGTTGATAGTTGGTACCCGTTTCCCCCGGTCTCTACCCGCACAAAAACGCTATAGAAATTAGCAGAGAGATCATGAATCATTCTAAATTTAAGCTACTAGTATCACACTAATATTGAAGCGATTATCATAAATACTGTTGAATGCGGCTTTAAAATCTGTTTTCTCGCGTCAAATGTCACGTTAAACGAGTTCTACAGAATGCGAACGTCGCTACTCGAGGGGGTTGGCAATGGTATCCACTAAACTTTATAATCGAGAATCTTTCGAAGGCCAAAAGTGATCTGCTCACCAACAAAACCACGTATCAAAAAGCGAGGAATAGTTTGACCAACAAGTCATGCAGACTATACTTACATATAGATAGGGGAGGCAAACAAATAGTTTTTGATGTGTCTGTTATTACGTTTTGAGTTAATGCACCACCAAGAAACACTGGCTAGCTTTGTCAAAAAGAAAAAACAGAAAAACAACCCTGCCTTGTTGATCATCAATGATCATCAGAAAATTGTACCCAAAAAAAAAAAATCATCATCAGAAATTTAACATGGCTAATTACCCCCATCTCGAGTGCCATATATTGCTTTGATGGAGCATAATTTCTCGGAGCGCTTGCTCTTATTCATACGCGCGTGTAACTTGGAAGCTCAATTATCTTCTTCCTGGAATCACTAGTCCAATTAAAACTAGTCTCTTCCATAATCTCTATAGTACTCATAAGAACTGCTTACTGGTACAGTAAATAAGAACTGTTTTCTGATATAGCCGTATTGGTACAGTTCAAAGCCTTTGCTGTTTGCTCCCATGCTTCTCTTCTTCGAGATTTTTCAGTGTAACCTGCACATATCAGAACAAGTAGTGAACTCTGGGTGGTAATACTGGTATGTAGGGCATTAGGGGATTGATGGAGTCCTTAAAGAACGCACTGCCGGCAAATTCGAAATTTTGATATTAGCTCAACATAGTAAGTCGCTATACCATTACAAATTTTTGCCCATGACAATACTGAAGTTCCGGGGATGGAGGTGTCTATGCGGAATTATGAGGTAAACCAGGCTTAACAAAATAACAAGGGACCGTCCATAATTGCCCATGCGTGCTGTTTCATAGCCTCACCCATGACTCTTTTAAAATGAAATCATGAAGATAACTGGATATGCTAGGCTTGATTTATTTTAGAACCAGATGTTCATAGCCAATCTATAAGCAGATAAATGTGACATCGGATAAAGCTGATATATATGGGAGCATAATGATGTTTGTCGGATCAGGTGAAATGTGACAAGCAGGTAGGCTAACAGTTAAATCATGAAGTTACACATGAGGGTTCAGTGAGCTAGGATCTAGTATCATACTGATCGAATATTTCAACCACACCCATTTCTTCCTTATTTCAAAGCAGTTTCTTTTTCTTTTTTGTCATCGCCTGAATCGAAATAATTGATGTACGCATTTGGTTTTGGAACATTCGGCAGCAGCTCCCCACTCCAACCACTTACCTTTCGCATTCTACATATTTTCTTCTTAGTACTTAAGTTTCATCGACAGAGAGTTTTTTGTACTACACTTAGCCCTTCTGGCTCCCACAACAGAACACATTTCAAGTTATCTAACATTCTGACTCAAATCTCGGTTCATTGCCCGCAATTCAGATAGCGATGCTGAAAGGTTTAGCAAATGGCTTAACTTTATTAGTCTTCTATGCTTTAAGCTAAAAGGTTTTCCAAATCGATTTTCATGTGTTTCATGAACATCTTATTGGCAACTTTTCGCTATAATTCGCCTTTGTCATTGCGAGCAAGCAGTTTCGTTGTTGACTGAGGTTTTCAAAATAAAAGGAATGTCAAAATCTCTTACTAATATACATCACAAAGTTGTACTGCTGCTCTGATCATTTCACTAGTGTATTTCTGGAGAAACCAAGCCCCAGACAGCTTTTAGTCAATCAGTTCATTCTACAAACCAACAACGCTCAGATACCAGGCGCAAGCAGTCACATACAAGCTCTCTTAAAATCTTAGTCGGCTAGCTTTGTAATGTAATTACCGGTACAAAAAGATTATAATGGTACATATAAAAACACAGTACTCCTATCCTAAAACCTTAGAATTTCTTCTTTTTTAAGCTTTGTTCACCCGTATCTTTTGCCCTTCCAAAACCTGCAAGCCAAGGTATCCACGTAAGGAGACCCGAGAGTAGATGTCTATAATCTAATACTCACAGAAGGAAAATAAAATGCATAGCCAATGCTAAAGGACTGGCTTTTAAGAGGTAAATGGCCAGGAACCCAATCCCCAAGCTATTTACTGTAATAAATTGCCGTTCCAGAAGATAAATGGCAAGTAATGGCTAATTGGCTATACTTCGCATGTCCCTGGTCTTTTTTTTAATTTGTTCTGTGTTCTTTTCACATTTCACTTTTATTTCCTAGCCATTGTGGGGTTGGGGGTTCAGATAATCATCAAGCTTACCGCATTGTTCAGTGCTGTGATTGCAGCTTCTACCTCCTCATCTGAAGAGAAACTCACAAACCCAAATCCAGTGGACTTTGAGGTTCCTGGCGTTCGTTGAACCTTCGCACTGAGAACCTTTCCCTTCTCTGAGAAGAATTCCTGCAGCATCTCTGTGGTCACCGTCTTAGCTAGATTACCAACATAAACTTTATGTGGGCTATCAACAAATTGTGAATTCTCTGCCTGGAGAAGTGACAAACTTGCAGCTTGCAGAGGCTTCTCAGTTATATTCGCTTTGATTTTACGTCCACCAATTTCCTAGATGAAAAAGGGGGCAAAAAAGATGGAAAAGAGTTAAAAACCATCAGTGCAGTTGTCACAAGACCATTGTAGAAAATCCTCCGTAAGGCACTAGTGCTCTGATTCTACAAATGCCTTAAAATGCTTACTGTATCATTCAACTTCTCAATAACTGCATTTGCATCCTCAACAGTCTTCATTGTAGCAAAACCAAACCGTCTGCTCCTTCCTGAAATTTTATCAAACATTACCTGCAACAAAACAAACAAGAAACACTATAGTCAATCATCACTCCAAAATTCTTGGAGGTAGATATGAAAAGACCCTTGGGGCCGTAGAAAGAAAAGAAAAATGGAAACAAACGGGGGAAACAACACCAGAAGATAGAAGAGGAAGGTAAGGACAAGCTAAAAACATCCTACTCCAAATTCGGGGGTCAAAGAGTTTTATAAAACGTTCTTGGTGGACATAACAGAGGAGAGACTCACAACCACCAAGTGTAGAAGCAAGTTGATACAAGTACAACATTACAATAATGTCAACAAGATTTGTGCGCGTAGACAAGCGATTTAGAAAGGTGGACTTCTGAGCCTCTATGTGCCACAAACTTCCCCAAATAGGCAATATGTACAAAAAGCAAAGCTGAATCCATTTGTTGCCTTATCCATTACAGTCAGTGGTGGTCGTACAAGAGTAGTCAGAGGTGTTCTGGAGACTTATGCTCGTTCATATTGAGCTCAGTTTCGAGTTACTTTAGAAGCATGCACAGAAAGTAATTGAGAAAGTGAAGCAACTGATGAGGATAAAACAAAACCCGTGTATAGAAAATGTGATAAAATAACTTTTTCTGTTTAGATGTCAGCTAAATAAAATATCATTAAATTGGAGGTTGATTTATACAATTAACTTTTTCTGTTTAGATGTCAGCTAAGGATTTCTTATCATGGGAAAAAAAAATGTAAATCAGGCAATGAGAGATCCAACTATACAGGTCCAATATCACTTAACAAATTTAATCTTCCAAAAAAAAATGCCATATACTGCAACCTCCACAGTGTAGTAGAGGCTTATGCACCTTTTATAATCCCCCCCCCCCTCCGTATTTCGTTATCCAATTCCAATTTTCAGCGTGGTGACTACACAAGGATGGCTTGGAGAATGGCCAGATGAACACCCAGGGTAACATTACGCTGACAGTCCCAACTCTACTCACTGACAACTTCTGCATATGTTTTAGAATCTATACATAAGTAACTCCTACAAAATTATGTCTTCAAGTTACTGGCCAACTCAAAGAAAAGTTTCTTGCAATATAAATCCCACTCCTGTAATGCCATGGACTTGAAGCTTTCAACACGCCTTAAGATCATCAATGATAAGAGAAATGGGAGAGCATCTGAGCATGTGGCATTTTTACTAGAATGGGATACAAATGATCCCATGTCATTCTATAGCAGGAGAGTTCCGTGCTATAAAATGGTTTGGCAAAGGTGCTCAATGTTTTGAAAGAGGTCATTTTGTTCCTCCTTATTCTACAGCCAGTCCCATCCCCAGTACTGAGTGTGGATAGTCCAAGAGCTAGGAACCCTTCAAGCTGAAAAATTCTCTAGGTATCAACAATGCAAGTAGATTAAAACTCTCTAGCCTCTCCTAGCCTATTCTGCAATCTACTAAAGCAGACCAAAAGCTGGACCTTTTCTACTCCTTTTCCTGCACTATACTCAATTCTAAATAGTCCAACATTGCTAAAATCTCCTCCAATTTAACAATATCACATAATTGCCTGTGCTCCACTTCTTTAAGTGACATACTCCATACTTTGCTATGGTACATTGCCTTTGAAGAATTACAGTCAAATTCATCCTGAATCATACATTTTGGTCACTGAATAGCATTTTAGGAAATGAAACTCGAACCTTTTCGCCGGATAGCATACTCGTTTTAGCACAATCTCAAGCAAAATGTAGCACATACAAAACTTCCATTCACAATCTCTCAATCATTTCATACATTTTTTCGGCAACAAATACAAACAACAGTACATTACTCCGTAAAACTTAGCACAGTTCAATCAAATAACTACCAATTAACCAACCAAAGTCCAAAAGAGCCATACAAGAGAAAACACCAAAATCAGCAAAACTTAAACAAAACCAAGAAAATGCAATGTAAGCAAAGAAAAGACCTCAGCTGTCTCAACAGCACCATGCTCCTCAACAATACGACGAAACTCATCATTCTTGAGATTCCTAGGAATGTTACCAATGTACACTCTCCTAGCAGCCTCCTCATTGGCTGAAGAGGAAGTAGCAGTAGCCTCTTCAGCTACAACAGCACGAATTCTCATCACCTGACCATTTGTCTTCATTTTTAAGCCAAACCCATTACAGAAACATGGAAATTGGAGGTGGGTTTGTGGTGAAAGCTTGGGTTTTGCTGAAAATGATGAGTTTTTCAGTAAGCTAGGACATGATAGTATGGAAGAAATGGTTGCCATTTTTTACACTTGGTTGTTGTTTATATGATTATATGTTGTGAGCTTATGGTGTATTGAACTGAACTGTATTGGAAAGATCAGAGATTGGGTTGGATTTGGAGGAGAAAAAGTGGCAAAGATTGGGGTTTTGGAGGTGGGAAAATGGGAGGGTTTTTGGTTGTTCTGTGTTCTTGTTCATGGGAGTCTTGTATTATCACTTTATCCATATGTCACCTGCCTCTCACGTGCTTAGGTAGAAAGAAGGTGTTAGAGGTGGTAATCGGGCGGTTCGATTTGGATACAATTTGGGTCGGGTTGGGATGATTTGGCTTTGGATGTTTAATGGTTATAAATCATGATAGGTTTTCAAATCGAGTCGAGTTTGGTCTAGTAAAAATTCAATTCAGGTCATATAGAAACTTTATTATGTCAGGTTTGGGTTTTTGTTGTGTTAGTCATTTTATCACTTTATGTCGAAAAAGTCTCGTAGATTACTTTATCGACTTGTACAAGATTGTTTTACTTCTTTGTTAGGTTTTATCCACCTGATCGAGTTACTTCGAGTTCTAATCTGATTGAAGTATCGATAAATTAATTTCATTTTGAATTGTGATATTATCTAGTTAAGTTTGGTTCGGGTAAAATCAGATTTAGGGTCAAGTCAGTTAATATTCGATTCGGGTTTCGTATTTTTTAGGTTATATTGAGTTTCGATCAACTAATAGTTTGGTTCGTTACAGGTCTAAGTTATCATTTTCTCATAAAATGTGCAAACACCACTCTATATTTCCATTATTCCATACAATTTTATTAAAAGTTGTTTTGTTTAAGGATACATAACTAGTGCACAATTAAATCAACCCAAAATATTAAAAAGACTGTTTTTTTTAACTTAAAAATACAGTTCGTCACAAGTTGAGTTAAAGAGATAACTTCTTTCACCACTTGAAAAAAGTGACTATTATAAGCCAAGAAGTGATCATTATAGTGTAATGCTAAATTAAATATAAACGGTTTCATCATTCATGCAAGACATTCTAATTGATTAAGACCCTTTGTGATTAGCTCAAAGTTTTCAAGATTAACAAGGAATGGAAGTAGAGTTTGATGGGATTTGAAAAATTAAGATTATGAATTGTTCCTCTTTGGTGGAATAATATCTTGACCGTTGACCAAGTGAGCTCCGGTGACCTGAAACAATGAACAAACCTACCTCGGGGGGATGTCCCGAGATATCCCCTCTGATGCCTAAGTCATATGATGAGCACGTGTCACCTCCTTAAAGGACGACTTCTAGTGAGGGAAAGCTCAAGTAAGACGTAAGCAAATAAGACCAAGTTTATTGGTAACTCTTAAATTTGGTGTCATCAAATTTTTATAATATATTTAGTTGCCACATACACCATTTTCACTTATGACACTAATTTTTTTTTACCACTTCATTCGTGACACTCTCCCTTACCTTGCCCCCAACATTCTCTCTTTTTTTTAGTAGTTGTTGTAATTATTATAATTATATCAAATTGGGTCTCTATTTGTACAGCACAAAAAATATGACCATTGCTAATTTTTTTATTTTTTAAAATTATATATATGGCTATTACAAAGTTTGTAAACTATATATTTTCTGGGCAAATGGATGACTGACACTTGTCGAATGCACAAATTGCTAGAGAATATATGCATTAGAAAAAGCCAAGTTGTCATGCCACTTGTTGCGTTTCCCTTGGCACCCAAATGCTTTTTTTTCCTTTTGTCTTTTTGGTTTCAGCTTTATCCTCTTTTATACCTTCATTGTTTGACACATGTTCCTATTTTTTTCATAACACTACCAATTTTCCAGTGTCACCGTATGGCGCTCAATGTTGAGTGTCATGACTCCCATTTACATTCTCTTTTTTATTTACTCAACCCTCACGTGGGAAAGGGTGACACTTAACTTTGAGTGTCACCAATAAACTTGGTCTAATGAGTTCTTGGTGTGAGAGTGTGCGTACCTTTGACCTGATTAGGTTAAGAGTATATATATAGGACAGCGATGGGGCCCTACATGTGGATAAGATTCCTCGTACCAGCCATGCACTGCAATAAATGATGTTTGTCCTGTTAAAGAGTGGTTGGCAGCTAAAGGCTAATACAACGCTCGGCTGGTGGATGAGACCTGGGCTGAGGCCTTTGGGCCTGCATTTGGGCTCCTTATTAGCCCAACGGCTGGCCTTAGCCTGCTGGCCAGTTTAGGCAAGGAACATGAACAAAATTAATTATAAGTTTATTTCAAAGTTAATTGTGGACGGTCTTTAATCCAAAGAAGAAAGTCAAAAGAAAATATATTTATGAATGAGCCAAGAGCTAGGCACGTACAAAACTACAATCGGACAAACCCATAAGGCCATAAGAATATGAGCTATCTTTTGGTCAGCACGGGACGAGGCCTTTTACCATGCTAAATTTTGGTCTCGGCACGTTGGCATGGCATGTAGTCTATCTAGTAACAAGGCCCAAAACCTTCTCAACCATTAAGTGCTTTAAAGTCTTCCTTTTTCATTACTTCTACTTTACGGTGATCATTCCTTGTAATCTCTATGTTCAAACTTCAAAGAAGTACTTACTGAAAGTGGAAGGGGAGAGGGGACAATGAAGTATGAACAAATAAATTTATAGAGTTGAGAACTTCTTCTTGCCATGAGTTATGAGAAACAACAATTAGAAAGACCTTCCATTTTATAATCTTGCATAATCTTGACCTTCGTCAGCCCAAATTCCGTGGCATGCTTTTGACTCATTGGTGGTATGCTTTAGACGGTACTGTTGGGGGGTGTGGGGGGGGGGGGGGGGGGTTATCGCTTGACTGATTGAGCAATGGTTTCTTGTAATTTTTCACCTAGTACAGTAGCCATTATTCTAATGTAAGCAAACTGGCGGAAAAACAACTCATAAGTGATAGAATCATTACTACTCAACACCCAATCTCCTAATTATCATGTTCATACTTGTATTATGAAACATATCTCATCAAATCATGT
>CAAKMY010075939.1:0-23809 GCA_901111285.1 Corrigiola litoralis | reverse complement strand
CAAAAAAAAAAAAAAAAATCCTCTACTGCCCTTATTTAGTCTCTAAATTTTAAAAACTGAAGATAGCAAAACAGCAGGACGACAAGCTGTCCTCAATAAGGAAAAACAAAAGGGAATTAGAAACACCACTTATGAAAAAAACTGTTTCTCCACCCGCTACTCTCATAGTTAATCAAGGTTCCTGTAGTCTCTATCACTGTGCCTGTTCCAAGCAAGCTGTCAGTCTTGCTTCTGTTACCTGTTACACTTGTTAGGCATGGTTGTCAGTCTTAATTCTGTTTACCTACTACACTTGTTACACAACTAGTTTACTGTATGACGGGAGAAAATAGGCACATAGATATC
This sequence comes from Corrigiola litoralis, assembly GCA_901111285.1. Classification (NCBI taxonomy): domain Eukaryota; kingdom Viridiplantae; phylum Streptophyta; class Magnoliopsida; order Caryophyllales; family Caryophyllaceae; genus Corrigiola; species Corrigiola litoralis. Next base: position 23,464 of record CAAKMY010075939.1, on the reverse strand, counting down.
ATGTAAGAGTGTGTTCAAAATGTCATTATAATTGAACTAATTTTCCAAACCCTACTTGTTAGATAACATTCAAAAATTTCGTATACTTTTTCTGACGTTCGTGCAAGATTGGGACTCAACTCATTTTCCCTTTCCCTGGTATTCGAGTTTGGAAATATCAAACAGCTGCTTTTGTTATCAGCGTTAGCCAACTAATTATATTATGTGTTCTAATATTAGACTTGTAAATTAATTATTTGATGCTTATAATTGCGAAATGGTCACATTAATGGAAGGTAGGGAGAAGATGTTCTGTTTTAGACGCTTGCTTTACTATAATGTAAATGATCATTTAAGGTGATATTATGAAAATGAGATGATCACATCTTCGAATTTTGAGCCTTAGTTCTTTTTTATTATTGCAAATGCTTTCTCTAAGTAAACTCCGTATCTTGTTTTCTCTAAATGATTTTTTGATCATTTAGAAATTCTGATAATGGAGGTTAGATTCACCATTTTAGAGCTGTAAGTCACATTTTTTCTTTTAGTGAAGTGGTGGAATAGTTGCAAACACAATAGATGAGCCCCTCTAAATCTCTAATTGTAAAATTTGTACCACCCTTCTTGACCATTTGCTGAATATCTCAATTTTTTTGGTTAATTCAGTTGCTTTTGTGTTGTATAGGTATGGTTACTCCAAGGAAAGATTTGTTTGGTCCTTGATTTCTGCTGTTGGCATATTCTGCCTTGGATCGGGTGCAACTATAGTTCATGGAATTCAACACTTGTGGGATTCACAGGTAACACAAATGGTGAATTCTCAATGTTACTTGAAGATGAAGCTTAGTTCCAGTATTCACTACAAGCAAAGCCTCTAATTCTTGTTTGTGTCTTCTTTAGCCGCCTGAACATATTAAATATGCGGCTCTTGTGCTTGGTGGTTCCTTCATTATTGAAGGTACTGTCATCTGAGTGACATTTTTGTCTTTATGGCTATTTCTCTTCTAAGTTTCCTTACAGAAATAGTTTTTTTCAGGTTGTTCTCTTGTTGTTGCAATACATGCTGTAAGGAAAGGTGCTGCTGCAGAAGGGATGAAGCTTCAAGATTACATCTGGCGGGGGCATGATCCAACTGCTGTTGCAGTCATGACAGAGGTAAATGTTTGTACTTCTCACTTTTCAGTTACCGGAGCTGACTACAGTTCAATTTTATATGCCGTCATTAACTTGGCATATACTATTTTTCATCTGTAGTGTGTACCTGGTTTTTAACCATGCTGTAGCGAGCCAGAAGGTTGGAGTGTTAATGAAGCTTTTACTTCGATTGAAACAAAATGTGTTTTGTTTTTCAGCACTAGTCTATTTTTATTAATGTTGGGGAATGTTGTTAATGCAAAATTGTGAGTGAAGATTCACAAAGGAATGAACCTCCTCCTAGTCTCCCACTGAAGTTCCATAGTCTTTGGACTAAGTTTGATCTTCCATCCACAACGTGTATTGCCTTAGCTTTTCCTAATTAAAGTTTTCTACTTACACAAATAAACGCATTCCCTTACAGATTTGGTAATTTGATCTATGGTGCTAAAACCACAATCTCAATTCTGATTCACTGTTCCTTTTTTGGTAGAATTTAAAATTTACTCAAATTATTTCTTCTTGGATAATTTTAGGTTCTTTTTCAAAATTGGGCTTGCAGTCGTCTGTTAGTCTTCAGAGACTCTTCATGCCTTATTGACCTTTTTGGCCTGAAAAGAAACCCCCTATATGTTTGGTATTTGTGCTTCAGGCCTGTACTCAACCCTCGGTCTTGCTCTCACAAATGTCACACAGCACATTCTCATAGCTGATGGTCTTCTTACGCCTGAGCTCTGCAGTAATAATGTGACCCATGTGCATGTGGGCCGTACACTTGATGTCTCCATGCGCCCCCCCCCCCCTCCTTTCATAATCATCGTCATTACTCTGTCTGTCTCTAGTGTTCTCCTTCTCTTTGCCTCTCATCGTCTCTCTGTCTCACTGTGCTTAGTGCTACTTATTTTCTCTCTGCTTTTATGTTCGTTCCAAGGTTAGGAGAAGTCATGGTAATTTAATCAATATATACCTGCGAAGGCTGCCATCTTTGCCTCAACACCTCCACCTTCCCATTACAAAAGTGCAGAATTTCTTATGTTGTATTGTTGTTTTATCACCATCATGCCATGAGTTGCCTTTTTCAAAATGCAGGATGGTGCTGCAGTCGCTGGCCTAGCCATTGCTGGCGCATCATTGCTTGCAGTGAATGCCACTGGTAATCCAATTTACGATCCAATTGGTTCAATAATCGTGGGAAATCTTCTAGGAATGGTGAGCAACTTTTATCCCGGATACTATCTCTGCATCCTTTAAGTCATTACTATTTTGGTTTGCTTTGTGGTTGGTATTGGCTGTGTGTACATTGGCAGGAAGTCACATATTGTATTACTCAAGTACTCTTTTCTGCTTTAACCTCTTTACACCGTGGGTGTGTGATGTCTTGGAATGCTTCCTTGTTAGTGCTACGCAGTTAGATTTGGTTAAGAAATTCAGCACTGCCAAGGATTTCTAGGCTCAAGTGTAACAATGAACCATCTGCCTACTTCAGTTCTTGTTAATGTAGACCTTAAGATTACATGTACTTTTCGTATTGCAGGTTGCGATATTCCTGATCCAAAGGAACCGACATGCTTTGATTGGGAGAGCAATTGACGATCAAGATATGCAGAAGGTCATGCAGTTTCTGAAAAATGACCCAGTATGTCCTAATGTTCCCTTGCTTCCAGCCCAATTGCTGATTACTTTTATCTTTTGACACTGTGATTGTTGGTGCCTTTCCTTTCTTAACATATGTTCATTAATCCCTGGTAGGTTGTAGATGCAGTTTATGACTGCAAAAGTGAGGTGATTGGACCTGGGTTCTTCAGATTTAAGGCAGAGATTGGTAATCTGTCACTTTATTATCGCCCCTTCTTTCGTGCAGCTAATTTTCTTTTTTTCCACGACAGAACGAACTTTTTTGAACATCAAATATATAGGATTCCAGATTCTGCACTGAGAACGGAGATTCTTTTACTAATCAACATGTTGGGTTTCCATTGCATGTTTCAAGGCATAGCCTATCTTCATTGTCTTAACCATCATTTAGACAATAATGAAGTATCAAGTGCAAGGGTTTTTCATTGAGAGTTTAATACAAGAACTTGGTTAATTCTCAAAAATCATGATGCATGGTTAAAATTGAGTGATTTGGTGGAATCGAATTGCCACCAAAAGGCTGGGAATTCGTGTATATTTTAATCTTGTACTGATGGGGTAAGTGCATATGCTGGCTTCACTGTTAGCCTGTGCATTGAATTCTTCTGCAAGAACTGTCTGGAGATTGTCAATTTTTAGTGTCTTCAGGAATATAGGAGCATATAGGTAGTTGGTGGTTGACCCATGGAATGTACACTCATATATTTCTCTCTGAGGTTTTGTGGATGTCTGTCTTATGCTCTTTCCTATTCTATGACTCTAACATCATGTTGTCAAATGTGAATTAATCCCGTGAAGGTGTCGATGCAACAGATTTCAATGGTGTAGTGCTGGTGCAAAATTATATTAATCGAGCTGGCCGAGAAGGATGGGCTAAACAGGTAGCTTTTGGATATTGTCCTACTCTCCTTTTCCCCACAATACACTGATAATTTCTGGGATTCACTTCTCTATACTTTTAATATTCTGCATACAAGCTGTATAACTTGTGGGGAAACCACTCATCGAACTAGTTTGCTTGGGACACCCTCACTAGCTGAATATACACAGCTAAAAACCTTCCAACATTTGCAGTTCCAGGATGCTGCGAAAGGAGAGGATGATGCGGAACTGATTAGAGCTATGTCCAACTACGGTATGTCAATTTGTGAGCAATCAAAGAACAATATTACCTTTTTCATTCTCTTTCCTTCCCCTTCCCCCCTCTCCATACGCACTAGATACTATGTGAAATATTTCCTCTTTCCTTTAAAAAGATTTGTCAAAAAGGTTGTGGTCACAGGGCTAAATAGGTAAAAGAACTCTAGAGAATCATTTCTTTCATTTTTCTCCTCACATTTTACCGTACTCTTCGGTGAAAGAGATTTGCCCCTTATAGAAGGTTTATGTATTTGTTATGATAGGTGAGGAAGTGGTGACCGCGCTAGGAAGTGAAGTTGATAGGCTAGAAAGGGAGATTCAGAAGCTTGTTCCAGGAATTCAACATGTTGACATTGAGGCTCATAACCCAATTGGTCCTTCTCCTTGATATGATTTTGCATCACTTGCGTACATACGCGTGATAATTAGGAGTATTGTTCTTCTGACTATTTGCTGAAAATGTAATTACTGAGCGAGTGTCCTTATCTAGCTAATTAATCGCGATTTATTACTGTATCAAAATTTTGGGAATGTGTACATAACTTGCGGTTGAAACAGACATTAGCTGATTTTCCACTTTGACGAAGATTGTACCTGCGTAATGTATGGGAAATTACATTGAGAAGTATTATACCATGTATAACATTGAGAAGTGTTATATTACAGCTGATTTTCTTGGCATTAGTAAATTCTATCTTGGCAGTATCCTGCCCTAATCTTTGTTGACAAATTGACAACCATACAAATGAAGTTATTTAGCGGAGTATGTCCTCTAGAGATCAGGTCTTTTAACTCTTGTTGACCTGTTATTTTCTTTAATTATATACTTTTGATTTCTGGTGAATTTTGCCATGATTATTTAAAATATCTGAATAAGCAAAAAAAGGAGAAGAAAGCACTCTCCTTGTAGAGTTTTAGATGGTTGGAAAACCTTTAGCATCAATTTTGCTGGTGGCCCTTGTCATGGATTTAAAAAAAAAAAAAAACCTCTTTTTTTAGTTGTATGATTTTCACTAGAGTAATTCATAAGACGATGTAAAGGCTACTATATGTAGTTGGGGGGTCTAATTATACATATTGTACTCCCTCTATTGAATTACTTCCTCACATCTTTTCAATCTCCATGAGGAAAAAATTGAAAAATGCGGAGAATTGGTTGAGATAAAGGTAGTAACACCATGTGCAATTTGCTTGTGATGTTCAAAACAGTGACAGTTTTACTTGGTTAATTATATTCTAATTTCTGAAACGGTAATGTCCATATAGAACTTGCTTATAGGATCCATCTGATTTCTTTTTGATCGGCCAATGGATTAAGCTTCATGATAATAACTTGTTGTAGATGTCGAATTGTCTCTGCGTGTGTTTCGGGCCAGCATGACAAGAATGATACATTACGTTGGATGTATAAAGTTAAGGCTCAAATGTCATAAGCTGACAAGATGTGGCTTGTCTTGACTAAGATTGTTCGCCTTCTTGACATTTTGGATAGAAAATGCTAATTGTCAAGTTTAGGATACTAAAAGGATTAGGTCTCAAATCCAACTTTCTCATTTTCATTAAGCAAGTGTATACACTCCGTTTAATCTTTTCAAGCTCTCATTATCTTTTTTTGCATTAAGAGTCTACACTTATAAAAACTGTGATTTTTTTTTTTTATGTAAATATAAAGCACAAGTTTGCAACTGAGGATGGAACTAGGCCATCGTAGTTAGAAGATGAAAAGTGCACTACTATGTCGGACCTGAACTACTTGATAATGTAAAAAGAATGAATTGTGGATAGACTAGCAAAGAGCTTTATACTAGTCCTACAAAAGAGTCGAGGGCAGAGGCCCCCCAACTTCTAAAACTTTGTGGTACTATATATATTATGGATCTCCTATATAGGAAGTGAAAAAAAAGTGGAAAAATGTCATAGTTTGTTTTTTTAAATTCTCAAATTTCTACTTTCTGCTCTGATAAATGGAGAGTGATCAGATAATAAAATGGATATTGGTTCATAATGTAAGACTTGAGTACTATACAATACACCGTGTGCACCAAACGTTTCGGTTTGGATGCTTATATATAACGAACTTTATATTCCGAGCGCGCGAAGTTTCGGAGAAGCTTCAAAGGAACATAGATATTAGATAGTCAAGTCTTTCCACTCATAAGTCTCCGCATTACATCTATTAAAGCGTACACAAACGATGAAACAACCACTAGTTTCTGTGATCAATCACTTATCTGACTGAAGTAGCTACTTCATCAACTGACATACATAACAAGTGTACGTATAGTTACATTACATAGAGACATATCATGTACTTTAACGTCAGTCTTAGAAGATCAGTGTGTATGGGACTGAGAGAGTGGTGGCACACTTTCCGGTATGCCTATACTAGTACTACTACTATTTTTGGTACGTCCTATATAAACTCCACATAAAACTATAACAAACTAATGAATAATACTAACTGTTTTCTTATTTTCTGACCTTATGTTTACCGTTTATTCAGTTACTAAATATGGGTTTCTTATGTTGTTAACTAACTTTTTTACGTGGGGGTACTCTCCTTGGATTTCTCATGTTCAGCCATTTTTTTGCGCGTTTTACACCTAACCTTTCATGGTGTTTTTTTTCCCTTTTCTTTTTTTTTTCCATGATCGCCATTGTTGGTTTAACCTCGAGGAATAGTAAAAGTGATCACAGTTTGATTAGATATTGTTTGTGGGGTGTGTTTTTACTAGGAGTGGTGGCTCCGTACAACTTTGTTTCCCCCCGAAAACAAGAGGGCGGTGCCATCTCTCCTTGTTCTTGAGATAAACAAGAGGCTCTTGTGTTGTGTTGGGGTGTTTTTTGGTTTGTTTTTGTGTTTGTTTGTGTTGGTGTTTGGGGAACTTGATTCTTCTTTCTTGTGATAAAAGTAGTGTGCAACAACATATAGATATATACTAGGAAGGAAGAAAGGTTTAATATAATGTCGGGTGACCAAGAGGGTCCCACGCAACCCCTCAAGAAGGAGGAGCTGCAGTCGATGTCGCCACCAGGAACGTCTGACATTGAGGCAGGTGCTATTGTTGTTGCGCAACAACCGCAGCTTGATGGTGATCATGAGGAAGATATGGAAGTAGATGAGGATGACCCTTTTGATATTGGCAACACTAAGAATGCCCCTCATGAATCTCTCAAGCGTTGGAGGGTATGATTTTATTCATGCCCCTAAATTCGCTTGTTGTTTATTATTATTATTGTGTATTGTACATGGAGGGAATGAGCATTGTCTTTACAATGAGGTGATTTATTGTATGATGCAAAAGTTATGAATTTAGTCTTGTTTAGGTTGTATGTACCATAGTGTGGCTTACTTAAGAAAATTTTCTTTTTGCATTTAGGAAACGGGATCGTCTATTCCTGCATCCCTTTTTGTCTATTTGAAAAACCCTTAATAATGTTTACCCTATTGGATTGGCATTCCAGACTCATCATGTGGTGTGGGGGTAGACCTGACCCATCCTTGGCAAATTAGATGATTGGTTTTGTTGACGAGGGAGATGTCTTTGTAAAGCTTGTTATGGGGTTCTATCAGTCAGCTGTGATTTGTGAATGATTTCTGTTTTGGGCTTGTGATTTGCCATGGCATTTATCTGCCAGGATTTAATTTGATAATAATGGGGTCTGTAGGACTGTGGGAGTAACAATTCTCTTGTTATGAAGTTGAATAGGATCGGCTTTGGGCATATTTCCTTCCATTGAAAGCAATTGATGTTTATTTGATCACTAATGGTGATATCTTAGATTTATTGCATGAAAGAAAGGTCATGAATTTTTGTAAACTTACCCTTATTCTTAAATCTTACACTTTCTACCACTATTGTACTTCCTTATATTCTACAATTGTAGAAAATATTGGTAGAAAGTTGATAAGGTTTTAACTATAATATAAGTCAAATGCTGTAAATTAGTTTAAAATGGAGGTAGTAGTATTATGAAGCTAAGACATGTTACCTTGCAATGATGGGAGGTAAAGGCATACTGCTTCTGGGAATTAGACCTTTGAAGCCATACAGCTGGTAAGCAATGTCAGGGAAGGACCATGATTGATCAGACAACTTTTCTAGACTTGCTGGGAGTCTTTTAGTGGAGCAAGACTCATTCAAGGCATGCAAATTCATATAGAATCGTGCAGAAGTGGTGCATTGTGTTCTGAGACTTAAGTGACATACCGGTCTCAGCAAACTTGAGGACCCTAAGGTTGCATGCCAATATGACTTCAGATTTCGTAAATGAAAATGTACTGTGGTGTACCAGAGCACGGAATTCAGATTGAGTTAGACATGTCTATCTAGTTGACTGCCGGTATCTTGAATGGTATCCTGGAGTATGTAGTGAGCTTAGAGGCCATTGAAGACATGTTACTGGACAAGAGCATATGGGCTATGGCTATGAAACTCGCAAAGTGGCATACAGTAATACGAAGTATATCTTTAAGCATGTCTTTCTGCCTCAGGGCCTTATCTGAAAAGTTTTATGATTATACCCTGACTTCTATGCCTACCAGTGAACAAGTCGTGTTTGCAAACGTGTATCTGAGTAGAGTCTTTGCTTTCAGCATGATATGGATAAGGCCTTTCTCCATCTTGGTGTCGTGTTTTGCTTTAGGAAATCCTATCCTCCTTTTCTTCTCTCTAATACATGGGGGAAGGAGGGAGGATGATTGGTTTATAGGTCTTGGGACCCTGAGTAACTGAGAAATTATTTCTTCAATGCAGCAAGCAGCCCTTGTATTAAATGCCTCCCGACGATTTCGCTATACTCTGGATCTGAGGAAGGGTGAAGAGAAAGACCAAAGGAGGAGGATGATCAGAGCCCATGCGCAAGTAGTGAGAGTAAGTATTGGGAATAAGAGATTTCTTCATGGATTTATTTAAACTTTTATTCAGGATTTGTATCATTACATATTATCTGTTTCCTTTGTTAATTTATCAGGCAGCAATGCTCTTCAAATTGGCTGGGGAACGTACTATTGGTAACCCCTAAATCCTATGCTTTGAACTTTATTATTCAATCTTGTAAGTAATACATTCAGCATTTTCTGTTGCTAATTTTCATTTATTTGTCCTGTTAAACTCATTATAGGTGCTGCAGTATCACCTCCTACAGCTACTGGTGATTTTGGAATAGCAGTTGGACAACTTACTTCAATGACGAGGGATAATAATTCGTCTGCTCTAGAGCAATATGGGGGTGTAAGCAACTCATCACTGTCTTACCCTTTCGCACTGGTTATTTTTAGTGACTTTGCACTATTCTGATTTTCAGGTTAAAGGCCTAGAAACCATGCTTAAAACAAATTTAGAAGAAGGAGTCCCAGGGGAGCAGGAAGATATTGTGAAGCGAAGGGACACTTTTGGGTCAAATACATATCCCGTCAAAAAGGGCAAGGATTTTTTGGTACATAGTTTAATTATTTCCACTGGAAGTTGCTTCATATAATCAGCTTCATCATAAAGTTTGATTAACAGTAACGATTCCTTCTGTTGCAGTCATTTTTATGGGAATCTTGGCAAGATCTGACGCTTATCATCTTAATCATAGCTGCAATAGTATCACTAATTCTAGGGATAAAAACTGAGGTGAGCTTGGTATATACTATTTTCCTGTGAATGACATTCATATTTTGCTGCCAGATGATGAGTGCTTATTGTCTATGGTATTAACTTGGATATAGGCCTTTCCTATTTGACAACATACATGCATATAGCTACTTATTTTACATCCCTTGCATGGTGTTGAACATATACTTACACAGACTCCTCCACCAGTATCTTATATGCATTTATTTTCTTGTCCCTTTCTAAGAACTTTATGCAAGCCCTTAGCATAAATTGAAGGGCCAAGTATCCTTTTCCATGTTCATGTATCTGTAATGTTTTATCAGACATGACTACGTGGGTACCTTAAGGTGATATGCTGTCCTTGTAACAAAACTAGTAACATAAGAAGCCTGTTCCTGCAGTCATATGCATCATCAAGTTAACTTTTATCTACATGTGATGGTAGAGTGAGTTGTGATTTGTGAACCGTGGAGTTGAGTTTCCCAGGAAGTATAGACTATTTTGTCGCCTCCGATTAATTTCTTTCTTGCTGATATTGTGACTTTGTGGTTCTCATGCAGGGTATTGAGGAAGGATGGTATGATGGAGGAAGCATAGTCTTTGCTGTATTGCTTGTCATAATGGTTACAGGTGAGACTATTTTGATTGTGGTTAAATTGTTTAGAATTTTGGTTATTGCTTGTTATAATAGCACTCATTCTTGAAGAGAGAGCTCCCAGAAATTGTTTGATGATAAGGCTGAATTTTTTCTAAGGAAGGTTCTCGATTAAATAATTGGTAGGCTTAAGACACTGGGTTTCTCTTTCAGATTTATGGTATGCGTGTAACTTCTGTCTGTTAACCTATTGTTCTTGTAGTGACTGCATCTTTTTAGTACTCTAATTAAGGTTTTTGATGTCAGTTAAATTTATCTGATCACTAGTTTTTCTGAAGTAATCGTGTTGTGATACTTTCTAACAGCTGTTCTTATTTCTAAATGATGCTTTATCCTTAACATTTGTCTAAAGCTGTTTCAAAGATATACTTGTATGGCTTGTTGTGGTCTGATTTGAAGTAGTTTTGTCAATTGTGCTCAGTTTCATCTTCTTTAACTATTAGCCTGAAAGTGCAGTTCCTTTCGCTTCTCTTACATTGCATTCATAACTTCCTATCTTTTGCTTCTAACCTTAATCCTTTTCTATAATAGCCATCAGTGATTATCGACAATCCCTTCAGTTTCAGAATTTGAATGAAGAAAAAAGGAATATACTATTAGAGGTACGTGATTCTTTGTATGTTAGATCTCTTTCAAGGTTGTCCTTTCCTCAGGTTGTTGGCTTTACTTGCACATATTACACACATGTGATTGCACACTTTTGTTGATGCAGGTCATCAGAGGAGGCAGAAGAGAGAAGATCTCTATTTATGACATTGTCGTTGGGGATGTTGTGCCTCTCAAAATTGGGGATCAGGTAGACATAATTACTGCTCCAGTTCAGTTGCTTAATGTTGGTGCCCATTTTTCCAATGACAATGTAAGTTCTTGTTTTGGGTGCCTAGGTCCCTGCGGATGGTATCTTGATATCTGGTCACTCGGTGGCCATTGATGAATCCAGCATGACTGGAGAAAGCAAGATTGTAAGCCGGTTAGACCGCTTTATTATTGTCTCTTTGTGATCAACTTAAATTTTAAGAAATTATGTCTTCCTGCAGTGTCACAAGGACAAAAAGTCACCCTTTCTTTTAGCTGGTTGCAAAATGGCTGATGGCTATGGAAATATGCTGGTATTATTCTATCTGCACTTGTTGACATTAGTTACCTCACCATTTTCTTGGTTTTTCCCGGTTGTTAAGGAAATCATTCGTATTACGAAAGCAATGGTTGAGTACTTTTTCTATTTGTAGATAACTAGTGTCGGAATCAATACTGAGTGGGGATTGCTGATGGCAAGTATCTCTGAGGACACTGGTGAAGAAACCCCATTGCAGGTTCTCTCCTCATCCTCACTGGATATAGTTTGCTGTCCAGAGATCCATACTTCTAGTAACACGAATTTCAATGACCTATTAGGTGCGTTTGAATGGGGTGGCAACTTTCATAGGAATAGTCGGACTTACTGTTGCTGTTGCTGTGCTAGCCGTCCTGGTGGTCCGGTAAGTATTATCAACATGCGTATCGTACTATTGCTTGTAGGAACATGATTGCCATTATATTTTTAATAATTTGCACATGGCATTGCAGGTATTTTACTGGTAACACAAAGACTGCCGATGGTGTGGTTGAATTTGTGCGTGGGCAAACAAGCGCTAGTGATGCAGTAAATGGAGTCATCAGAATTTTTACCATTGCGGTAATTTTGAAATTATTGTGTCCTACAATGTTGGCTGTTTGCCGGGCAATGATTTTTACGCTCCTCCATTTGATTTTTACACTCCTAATGTGAGAGGTGTAGATTCCTGCACAGGAATCTATGCTCTCACATGGAAGGGGTGAGTGGGAGTGTAAAAATAAAAAGAGGGAGTGTAAAAAACAGTTTCCCTGTTTGCCTGTTTATATACTTAACCAACTAGTCCGCGATGTAGGTCACTATTGTGGTTGTTGCAGTACCAGAAGGACTCCCGTTGGCGGTTACCTTAACGTAAGACTGGCTTCTTTTTCCACTAACTCTTCAACAAACCCCATTGTCCCAACATTTTGTCCTTATGTAAACGAGTTCTCGATATTCTTGATTTTCCTGACAGGCTAGCCTATTCAATGCGCAAAATGATGGCAGATAAAGCCTTGGTATGTAATATTCTGTTTTTTGTTCTTCGCATAATTCACTGTTACCAATGCTAATTCACTGGGAAGTTCTCAGTTATGGTATTTGTCCCATTTTCAGTCAGTCTTGCTTGCCTGTAAATTATGCTATTCCCGATCTGTGATTTCAGTACTTGTCTCTATTGGCAGTGCTCTGGGACTTTGATTACAACGTCTTCTTAACCATGCTATACAGCTAGATAATATGACAATAACAAATTAGTGATACTGCAAGTAACTGTACTCAATTGATTTAACCTTGTTATTCCGATTGTGGGAAAGCTGTTGTGAGGCCATTAGAAGCAACTGAAAGTGGCATACCATTTTTTGTCAATTTATAGAAAACATACTAAAAGCAGTCTCTCCCTATGTCAGTGAGCTCTCTTTTATTGGGGTTTTTTTTTTTTTTTTTTTTTTTTGAGGTGGTGTTATGACTGGGGGCTAAATGATCAAAGGCTATTATGCAAATTTTCTGAACCTTTTGCATATGCAGGTGCGAAGACTTTCAGCTTGTGAAACTATGGGTTCTGCAACTACTATTTGTAGCGATAAAACTGGAACACTTACACTGAATCAGGTGAATACGATGTACTTCCTCACCAGTGCATCTTTTCATGACTATGTATACAAGCAGTGAGTTATGGTTCTTATCTTGGTGATAGCTGGTTAAGGTGGTAGAACTTTACGTTTTAAGTTATAATCAACTTCAAGAAATGTAATGGAGAAAAAAAAAAAAAAAAGAAATCGCAGAAGATGGAGAAAAGCCAGCTGATTTCAATTGATGCCTACTTTTTATTGTGATACCAGATGACTGTGGTTGAGGTTTATGCTGGTAAAAAGAAGTTGAATACTCCGAGTGAGATTCCAAAAGAGCTATCTACTCTGGTGATTGAAGGTGTTGCAATCAATACCACTGGTAGTGTTTTTGTCCCAAAGGTATTCTGGTCCTTTATCATATGTCAATTAATTTTTTGTTCTCAGAAGTTCATATTAAGCGGATTCATGGAATCCGCGCTTTACCTTAGACCAAGGTAGTCAAAACTCAAAAGTGTGATGTCTTTGTGAATATTCACTTATATGGTTTTGATCCTTTGCTTGGATATTATCCTAATTTTTCTCACTTTTACAGGATGGTGGTGAAATCGAAGTGTCAGGATCTCCCACTGAAAAGGCTATCTTGTCCTGGGGAGTTGAGGTATCTTCCTTATGCGTCTCAGTTTGTCATTACTGGCTCTATACAGTTCTTTTCTCATCTTTTTGAAACTTATCCTGTCTATCCATCATATTTCTACAGCTGGGGATGAAGTTTGATGCTGTGAGATCAGAATCAATTATTCTCCACGTTTGCCCATTTAACTCGGAGAAAAAGAGAGGCGGAGTTGCATTGCAACTGGTAATGGTTCCCTGAAATTTTTAATCCTAATTTTTCTTGATAAATTTGTGTCAAGCTTAATTGCTTAGTCTACAAAGTTAACAAGCTAAAATATAGTAAAATATAAAAATTCTCCTTTACACAGTAACTGCAGTTAATTCTTTTCTTTTCACTCGACACATACACTGATGCTGGATATTTGCTGCTGTTTTTTCCATTGGTTGTGTCTCCTTTCCTTTTCCCTTTATGTTCTCTTTTCCCTAACTATGCTGGTTACCCCAAACGTTACTGCAGGCCAACTCAGATGTTCATATTCATTGGAAGGGGGCAGCTGAAATGGTGCTGGCTTCATGTAAACAGTTTCTTGATGTCGATGGTTCTCTGAAATCTATCGACAGTGAGACGGTATAAATTTTTACGTTGGAGCTTTGTAGTTGAAAGTTGCTTGATTACCTATAGATATTTGTTTTCTGAAGATTGCGTAAGTTAGTTTTCCATAATTGAGTTGTTTGAAACAATGCAATTAGATCTTCTTAAGAATATAATCACATGAATCAGGTGATAATAACATTCCTGAGCTTTATAGTATATGTCTAACACATTTTGATGTATTAGCTCAGGAGTAAAGGTGAATACACTGTTTTAAGTTTCAAGCTTGAACTATTCTTCTTGGTGTATAAAAATTTAGGTTTAACTGTTTTGCTTATACATCTTATGGAAATGGAGACTTTATATTTCCAGCAATCAGTAGAGCAATAGCACCTTTCATTAATTTAATCATGGAGTCGTGATGATTGTGGTTTGTGTTCTTCTGCAGTCCTATTTTAGAGGAGTCATCGATGATATGGCGGCAAAAAGTTTGCGGTGTGTTGCATTCGCCTATCAACCCTATGACAGAAATGATGTTCCAACTACTAATGAGGAGGAGCTGGCACAATGGGTTCTACCCGAGGAAGACATGGTCTTGCTTGCCATTGTTGGTATAAAGGTGCTTATTCTACATAAAAAGAGTTTTAGAAGGGTATCTGAATCATTGTCGCTTATAATAGAGCTTTGTTAGAGGCGGTGGGGTAACAGTAGATTGCTGGACTGTTAATTTTGGAAAGAATTTCCTTTCAAAGTTTAAAATTAACTTGATAATCGCACTTTCTGTCATTTATTTGTTAGCCTTAATTAGTAAACTGGTGAAACTGGTAAGGATGGGTCATCTATCCCATCCGGCCATACCAACTGCAAGTCTATACTCACCTAACATTTACTTGTGTGTGTAGGATCCTTGTCGACCTGGTGTAGATGAGGCTGTCAGACTTTGTACAGCTGCTGGTGTGAAGGTAAATTATCTTGTAGGAATAAAAATTATGAGCTTAAAGGGCTAAATATCAAAGTATCTCAAGTCAATGTGTATCAATGGAATAAATTCTCTGTGTTAGTTCATAATATAAACCGTAAAGTCAGCCTTGTGATGCAGTTAGGCTCCATAACCACTTCAGATTACTATTAATGTGAGTCACATTAACAGGTCCGCATGGTCACTGGAGACAATATTCAGACAGCAAGAGCAATTGCTGAGGAGTGTGGGATTCTTCCTCCACGTTCCAATGCTACTGAACCTACCGTCATTGAAGGAAAGACATTTCGTGCACTTTCTGAGCAAGAAAGGGAGGAAACTGCCAAGAAAATAACGGTATGTCTGAATAGTCATGACACAGGCATTTTCTTTTAATACTGAAGTATTGTCTTCGTTAATGATATATATTACTATAGGTCCTTGTTTCTTGCATATAGGTTATGGGAAGGTCGTCTCCAAATGACAAACTGTTGCTTGTGCAAGCCTTACGGAAGGCGGGTGATGTTGTGGCTGTTACTGGTGATGGCACTAATGATGCTCCTGCCCTTCACGAGGTCTTTTTCTGATCCAAAAGCACAAAATCGTATATACACATGTTTTTGTCATACAGATATGTTATCGTCTGAACACCCCCCCCCCCCACCCCTCTGAAGAGGAGAATTGGTTATCAGCAGTACAAACAAACAAAATTCCTCATACTGTTCTGAAATATATAGTGTTAATAACAAATATATCCTTAGATTTTGATGACTGTCAATGTGCATAGCTGTTGGCATTGAAATGTAATATGGATGGTTTTTCCCGAGACAAAGAAATTAGAATAACATGTATTAAAAGACCCACACAAATTGGTATGAATCTTTTTGGGCATTTAGAAATGGACATGTTACTGAACTCTAGTGCTGCTTCATTGCATATATGAATGTCCAAATCCTGTACGCTGCAACCTGAAGCTATAGATACGTTATATCGCGTCAACCTATTCTCAACATATATGTATCATTATTTCTGCTATTTAGTTTGCAGTTTTTGTCAATTTTTCTTGTTACCTTGTACTTTAGGCAGACATTGGTCTTTCCATGGGCATTGCTGGAACAGAAGTTGCGAAAGAAAGTTCTGACATCATTATCTTAGATGATAACTTTGCTTCAGTTGTAAAGGTATCAGACCTTATCTCGCATACCTAATGTGTTGAAGCTTTTTTTTGTAGTTCGTTCAAAATATGTATTTACATTTTAAACTTCAAACATTGTAAGTGATACTCACAGTTACTGGGACCCCTGGTTTATTTTAGGATATTGTCAACGGTGTCATCTTTCATTTCCTGAATGCATTTTCCTTGCAGGTTGTACGTTGGGGGCGTTCTGTGTACGCAAACATTCAAAAATTTATACAGTTCCAGCTCACTGTAAATGTTGCAGCACTTATCATTAATGTGGTTGCTGCTATTTCCTCTGGCAATATTCCTCTAAATGCAGTGCAGGTAATGGCCTTTCCTGTCCTTACTTCTTCTTTGGTTAAATGGGTCTCTGTTTCTCTCTGAATCTCGATACTACTGATGCAGCTTTTGTGGGTAAATCTCATCATGGATACTCTAGGAGCACTTGCACTGGCTACTGAACCACCAACTGACTCGCTTATGCGTAGAGCTCCAGTTGGCCGAAGGTCAGATTAGAACAACTTACTTTAAGCCAAGCATGTAATAGTAACCGTGACTGACTGTATGTCAATAAATTGCTTGTTTCCCATCTATGCTTTTTAAAACCCTGCTTTATTTTTTATCTCAATGCTGGTATATGGTGAATTGGTGATCATGAAATGTCTATGCGTTTTGGGACTGATACAATACTTGGTCAAGTGTAAAGAGTGAAGACATAGTGATATCCTGACAAAGAGGACTTGACAGGAAATTCCCCTTTACTTACAGTACTACATATTATACTTAAAACAAAGGATCCCTGAAAAGCAAAATTAGAGTTGTCATTCAAGAACAAAATACAACGGACAGGTTCAGATTTAATTTGCTAAGACACTTATCAGCCCTCTCGCAGAAGATGAGTATCTCTAGGAGATTACTCCATCCTGTAACTCTTTCCTCTTCCCTTTAGCTCCTAGTTTGTCATCTGCTTACCTCGGAGAATCTTCTTTTGTCGCCTTTACTATAGTGGCTTCTCCATACATGAGCCGTGCTTTCTCAAAATTAGATGGTGATCGTGGACCTTGTGGTTTCACGAAAGTATATATCTGCTTCCTGATAGTTTAGCAACTGAAAGTATCCCTTTATACCTGCACTTCATTAACCAACGTTGGACACTTTTTGGGAAGTGATATCTCCTCCTAAACACGAGTGCTGAACGTTTAAATAGATAACTATATAATCCATTTTTTCTTTCAATTTTCAGGGAGCCTCTTGTTACTAACATCATGTGGAGGAACCTGATTGTACAGGTTAACATCTCTCTGTCTTACTGTACATGTCGCTTCAGTGAAATATATACAATTTATAAACTGTAACAATAAAATTCTGATCTTGCAGGCTCTATATCAAGTTGCTGTTCTCCTCGTTTTCAACTTTGGTAGCAGAAACTTTAAAATACTAAAACAAGGCGACAGTGAACATCAGACCAAGCTGAAGAATACTTTGATCTTCAACGCATTTGTTCTCTGCCAAGTACGTCGTACATCATCTTTTGAAGCTTTTAGCGAATGATGGGTTTTTCATTTTTGGACCAGAAATTGCTTTCAATAGATT
Source organism: Corrigiola litoralis (assembly GCA_901111285.1). Lineage (NCBI taxonomy): Eukaryota > Viridiplantae > Streptophyta > Magnoliopsida > Caryophyllales > Caryophyllaceae > Corrigiola > Corrigiola litoralis. The sequence goes on along the minus strand of CAAKMY010075939.1, from coordinate 5,722 downwards.
AGCTAATTAGCTTTTAGTAATATGTATTTGCATGACCTGGTACACGAGTTGCTAGTTGCTACCCATTATTTGAGGTTTAGGGAGTTCTATTTAGAACTATTAATCTACATAAATTAATATTCTGAAGCTATTTACTTTTTATGCTGCAGATATTTAATGAGTTCAATGCTCGGAAGCCAGAACATTTTAATATTTTCAAGGGTATTACCAAAAACAAACTCTTCATGGGAATAATCGGAGTTACGGTTGTGCTTCAGGTGGGTGGTTTACTGTTGTTGTTTGCTACTAAGTTTTTTATTCGTCTTTTCTCCTTTACTATCCTTGATTTACTTAACTTTTACCTATGATTTTACTAACCGCCTTTTGCCATCAATAGATTGTCATTATTCAATGTCTGGGGAAGTTCATGTCGACCGTAAAACTAAGCTGGCAACTGTGGCTTATTTCCATTGCCATCGGCTTGTTCGGGTTGGTTTACCTACAGGCTTTTTCCCTTAAACACTTCTCTTGAGAGGCTATTTTCTGATGTATTTCCCTTTTATCCACAGTTGGCCTCTTGCTATTATTGGGAAGCTCATGCCAGTCCCAAAGACACCATTGTCCAAAATGTTCAAGAAACCATTCCAGCGATGTCGTCCTGCACGTAACACATAAATTCTGTCACATCTTTGGTTGCTTGCAGTAGAATCAAGGAGCCTCTTGTGATCTAAGCTTCCACCCTCTGCTTGCTTGCAGTGAAAAATGATCCCTCGCTGTACAAAGTTGAGTGACATGTTTGCAGACCCATCTTTTTGGAGGAAGACTTGAGAACTAGCCCATGCTCACCATCCCTTCAACTATTCTAGGTAGAACATTTGTACACATACTACTGATTTATCCGTAACAGCCGATGAATGAGTAACCGCACTGCAGATGTAAATGCAAATGAAGCCGTATATAGCAGTAATACTTGACTGATATATATTATAAATGTAGTTCCTAGTTAAGATACTTCGTCATTACAGTTTCAATTCCACTGTCAGTTTCAGGTCAGTCTGAATTTGTTTTATGGTCATATTTCAGATACAACTCTGCCCTTTATCTTGCGGATTACCCCTGCTCTTATCATTTCAGTGCATAACTGCTGAAAATGTAGGCATGCATTAGTGATCTGTCACTGTTAGAACAGGTTCAACATATTCATAAGTAGAGAATAGAGATGTCTTCTCAGAAGGCTTAGATATTGAGGTCAGGCAAGACAAAAATCGGCAGGAACAACTGAAAATGTGGTACATTAAAAATGAAACTTCAATCAATATATCTCGCACATAACTTAGCAAAAATAAGCTACAAATTGAACCAAACTAACATGTTGCAATCACACTGTTTACAATGTTGAATGATACTAATACAACTTAATAAATATATTAACAGCTGTATATCTAAGAGATAGTCGCCTCGGATTTTGGTGAGGTTACTTGGACTTGAGTTCAAGTATACTTAAATAATCACTCAACTTTCATTTGGTTTCTACAAAATGCTCTGCTTCACCAGATTATGAGACATGTAAATGATTCTGGTCACTACCAAACATGTAGCCACAACTTTCCTTCTGCACTTTGTTTCTGTGCTGCTTCTCAAGGACTATTAGCAGAAACAGGAATATGCTAAGTGATTCTGCTTGGTGATATAATGAGAAATGTGGTGATCTGGGGAAGCAGAAGAACCAGATACATCGCTTGGAATGAAGATCTGTGTCTTGCCAGAAGAGATCCTCTTCCCAGCAACATTCGCGTAGAACAGGCCAGAGATGGCCGGTACAAAAACATCACTTTCAGAACTGATGTAGAAGTCAACTACCTCTTGCAATGTCGGGGCTTCTGAATCGAGATATCGTTCCTTTTTATCCATTGGCAATATACCCTCCTGCAATGATTCAAAGAGGTATATAGATAAGCCGATATCTCTGGTATCACGATAGAAACAAGGAATGATTTGTTGAAACATATTTCCGCGTACACGTATACTTCTGAAACAAATTTATTACTGGGAATATGATTCCTGAGCAGAAACTTACACTAGTACACTTTTCATTAGTGGATTTAGCGCCAGGGCAAAATCTATAGAGGTCATTCTGAAAACTGAGAAGTTTCTAATATGTGGGGCAACTTTAGAACTTGAATTATGTCTAGAAATTAAGATACTCCTTCAACTCAGGACACTTAATGAGCATCCTTTTTCCTTAAAACAAATATCCATAAAAAATGAATATACACTCAGCCATTCCGAAAACAACACAAGTTTCTAACTTAGATGTGATATCAGCTTCAGTAGAGACTTGTCCTTTCCTGTTCATGTAGTCATCGAATACCATAGGAGAGCCCACGAGTAGACCATATACTAGATACATTGTTTTCACCAGGTACTATACTATTGTTATATTTCTAAAGACTGAATGTTGACTCTAATAAGCTACAGAATAGGATTTCCTTTCAAACCATTGGGTAATTTAGTAATCGAAGAGGAGAATATATAGCAAAAGGAACAGAAAAGAACATACCTTTGTGTAAGTTTTCGGGAAGAATTCCTTTAGCACATCAAGACTACTATCCCATCTCGATTGGGTCAAATAGACTGTGGTATCCTTACCAAAACCAATTTTTCTCAAAAATAGTGCAATTTCACTGGCATCATAACAACTCTTCGATCCAGAACCACTGGGCTCTTGACAGCCCTTCTTTTCTAGTGCATCCACTCTCAAATCCACGGCGACAAAGTGGCCTTCTGACTTTCTACTCAATGTTCTCAATCGATCAACCATCGAGTTCACTACACCGCTAACCTCTGGTTGCAACTCTAAAGTCCCAAACATTGCCAAGCATGCAACAGAATCCAGATCACTCTTTTCATTCGACTTCTTCATATTAACAGATGGGAAATATGTCGCTAGCCTGATGTTGCCTTTACTTTTAAACACCGGCTTAATGTGTTCTGCAATGTGATCACTGGTAACACGATTTGGGACCTTAACAACTGCAAGTCTTTTTGTTGATATTTCGGAAGGCGGTTGCCTTACTACCCTGACCACGCCATCCAAGCTTTTTATAAACTTTTCAGCATCATAGACGTCTGCAAAATCCCTGCATGTTATAACAAAGATCAGTTAATGTCGACAGGCTTTTAGCACCCGTGCTGTAAAACTTGACTTTAGATATCATCAATCCTGATCATAGATAGTTATTAAACAGAGCTGAAAACCGTAACTCACACGCCTCCCATTCTTAAAGTAGGGGGTCAATAATCACACCATTTAAGTTCTCATTTCCTATAATCTTCTTTCTGGGAGTTTAACAGTGTCATTCTCTAGTCTCTAAGCAATAACAGACACGGCAACTCTGTGAAAGTGGACAATTCAATCAGACATGTTGCTATTGGCCTTGGATATGGAGTGTGTATTTAGCATCTCTTCATGACAAGGAGAGAAAAATGTTGATCATGAAATTGGCCCAGATCCACAACAAGAAAGGGCAAGCATTTTTTTCCACAAAAAGTAGCTTAAACAGAGGAAAAAACTGGAAACAAAGAGCCAGCAGAAGAGTACAGACCTCTTATCTCCCAAATTTCTTCCCCTGATGTCAGGAAGTACAAGAGTTGCACCGAGGCTTCTTGCCACTACCACGGCGTCAGCAATCTGCATGAGAATGAAACTAACTGTATAAGACTCTATCACTGGTTCACAATTAGCAAAGTAAAGCTCATTTTGGTGTGTATTTGTTGGTAGACGGGGCATACAGCATATAACCCTCAAAACCTTGAATCTACCAAGTAAGTGACTTCGCCTTAAGCAAAATGTAATAAAAAAGAACTGAAAGTCTTCCTCTTCTTTAGCCAAACATGCAGTAATCAGCTAAATACAAGTTTATCGTTGCCACATCTGTTCTCTTTGTTTTTCTTAAACATTATGCAGTTTTCCATAGACCAGATGCCATCGACAGTGTCAACATCACTCTACTGAAACACAATCACCGACATAGATTCAGCAGCAGAAGCACTTCAAAAGTCAGTTGCAAGCTATGAAGAAAAAGATCAGAAAAATGGATACAAGATCCTATTCCCTAGCTCTAGGGACATACTTCATATCCTTTCGAAGCATGAGCCTTCAAGTTACAACAACACAGTGACTAATTGGGAGCAAAGCAAATAAAAAGTGACACAAAACATAATGAATAATGTAATTAGCTATTCTAAACTGGGTATCTTTATCACAAAATATCCAAATTTTAACTCATCCAGAGACACATGAAGCGCTTGTATAGTACAGTTGTTAGAAACATCACTTTAGTAACATTTTTAAGTCTAGCATGAAATCTAACAAAAGGCATGATCCTTCACCTGTGAGACATGGTACTCTGGACCATCAGTCAACGAAAAAGTAACATATCCCTCAGATTCCTGTGCATCTTCTGTAACACAAAAAATGTAACAAATAAGAAACACACACTTATCACAAACCAAAGCCAGTTTACAAATCTCTAAATCTGAAATACTAACACCACAAATCCACGATTATTACCCGAACTTGGTTTTTTCCAACATGGTTTCAGTTCAGGAGCATCATCTTTCCATAATCCACTGCTTTCAACTGACACAGCAGTCTGCTGCTCTTCAAACTTTGACTCTTCAAATGTGGTTTTCTTAGGTGTTGATACCTTCACCTTTAACAAGACAAAAGAACCATATTCCATCAATTTCCTATTCCAAATAAAATTACACAAAAGCATATTGCATCCATCCCAACAGATTTGCTCCATTAGCTTTTCGACACTATTCAGGTTCATATTTTAACGACCAATAACTCAAAATTTTAATTACTTAAGGTATTTTCAAATGCAAATCTAACAACTTAAACTTTATAATTCTCTCAATTCTAAAGCTCGAGTTATCGATGGTCAAAGTATCACCTTAATGCGCGTAATAAAACAAATGGAGCAAAACTGTTAGGACAGACGATTCAACTAACAAGTACAGTAACAAATACTACCACCACTACATTACTACACAAAAGTACCAATCTTGGAAACATAACACACAAAGATCAACCACATAAGCATACAAAAACCAGTATAACCCAATTCAAACCACACCAAAACTACAAATCAAAGAAACCCAACCTGGTAATGAGATTGAATATGCTCTCTATGGATCATATGAGCAAGCATAACAAACATAGTGACTGTAAGAAAGCCAGCAAGAATCTGCCTAGGATCAACCATAATGCTAGAGATCCACTTCCCTACACCTATGACCCTATTCACCACCTCCCTCTTTTTATTATCTCTATGATAATGCTCTCTCTCAGATCTCTGCATTTTGTCACAAACCCAACAAATCCCAAGAAGAATAATACCAAAAATCAATGAAATTTAATGGGGTTTGGTTTATAAAGGTTGGTTCTTTATACTATCAAGGAACTATCAACTTATACTCAAAAAGTCAGTAGCTTTGACACCACCGACAGTAGTTAAGTTGCACAAGTTTTGAGTACAGTGACTACACTATATTGGACTATAATGACTATAATATAGTTGGAGTGTATCTTATTACATAATAATGATGATGATATGATAATGATTAATATTAATTTGCACATTTGTTTTCTGTCATTTTCTTCCTATAGATTTATCAAAGTCTTTTTTATTCATTTACTTAGCTTTTTCCTATGGGATTTTCTCTAAAATACCCC
>CAAKMY010075928.1:0-17159 GCA_901111285.1 Corrigiola litoralis | reverse complement strand
ATAGCTACCCATTTTTGGTAGATGGGTGGACATCCGTCTAAGTTTAGGTGGCTATTATTTTGACAACCATTCATTAATAATAATTATCATTTTTAATAATTATACAAATTATAAATTTTTTAGAGAGGGTGGATGCCGAAATGATAACCACTAAATGGGTGCATTTTATTTGTCTTTTTTTTAGAAACATAGATAGACTAGGGGTGGCCACGGCTCGGGCCTAGCCACACTTCCCAGCCCGGACCAAAATTGATTCAGATTTGGATCAAATTGTTTTCGAACAGGCCTCTATAACCAAAAATAAGGGATAGGCCGGACCATGGGCCTACTAGTCCTAAACCGGTAGGGTTTTAGGCTTTTTAGAGGTTTTCTTTGTTATTGTTATTGCTTAAAATGATTAATGACCTTGTAACAAATTAAAGCAATAAATAAACCAACTCAAAAAAGCAATAAATAAACCAAGAGCATTGTTTATTAGTTTGGTTATTGAGATGTTTGTTTAAAAATATAAATAATTAAATTATAAAGCAGATGCACAAATCATTTTGCGCTCCTATATTCATGCCACCTCGAACTGGTTAAGGCGGGAGGTGTGATACCTCTTGATCTCAGGTTCCAACCCTCCCAGTGGCAACTGTGGGAGAAATATATTTACTTGGGACATATGCCACTCGAGTCATAGTCTGTCACGATGGTAATAGTGCGGCTAATATGGTGTGAGTGGTTTGCAGGCTACTGCACATTTTCGGGATTTACCCAGAGCGCACTAAAGGTAGCGGCTGCGGGTTCCCACCTTATCCAAAAAAAAAAAAAACGAGTTTAATACTAAGAAGACAATAATAACGTGATAAAATATTATCCAAATCATCACTCTTAACCGCTCAATCGATGAATACTTAAACAGCAACACCATATATGTAAGGAAATTCACTTAAATTCGAAATCAGAAGAAAAAAAGATAAAAAAAAAAAAAAAACTTGAGGTAGTTCTAAACTCCCAAGTCTCGATTGATTTCAATCTGTGGGCTCATGAAATAGGCTCTGGTTGGGCTCATGAGAATATACTATGTCTACTTGTCTAGTGTCCCTTTGACGTCTTTTGGGACAAGATTATGGGATGCAGAGAAGCTGATTGATTCCTCGTAGAAAACAACACTAACATGAAAAGTTCACATGCCCCTCCATATCAACAAAGACTAATGTTAAGACCTCCTCACCTCCAAGAAAGAATCTACTCATGATCATCATTTAAAAAAATTAGATTCCCCCACTATACCCAACTCACTAACTACTCTTAGCCATGTCTTGGCCTTGGAGGTGCAAATGGACGTAAAAGCTAATATAAAACTAATATGATGATTGTCGAGAGGAGTAAGATTGGTCCAATATTTGCGGCTTAATTTACATAGGCCTTATTCCGTTTGGTGTATAGATTCTCATATTTCACCAAATTTTGTCGGCTACTCCTCGCTACTAGCTGGCTATGATCTCCGCGGTTCCATGTAACATTAGATGCTCCAATATAACAAAATGCAACTCACTAGTCACTACATAAATTAGATGATCCTAATAAACTTAGTAGAGCAAGAACACAAAGATGGAAATTATGAACAACAAATGGATATCAACGGTAGCAAGTATATGGATACAATCCACTAGTGGCACACCATCAACCTTTGGAATATACTCTCCTGCTCTGAAATCATCACAGGGGTACTCCCAATCAACCCTTAACACTGTTGCTCTTATCAAGGACATTGGTGCCAATGTTGGCACTTTAGCTGGTGTGCTTTACACTGCCACCGCGTATCGCCGGTCATCCTTCTTTGGTGGCCCCAAAGTTGTGATCTTGGCTGGTGCCCTACAATGCTTTGCTGGGTATTTCTTGACTTGGCTGTCTGTGATTGGTGTGATCGACCGGCCACCGGTCGCTGTGATGTGCTTCTTCTTGTTCTTGGCTGGAAATTCTATGCCTTTCTATAATACTGCTAATGTGGTCACTGCTGTTCATAATTTCCAGGATTATAGTGGCACTGCTATTGGTATTATGAAGGTCAATTCTTTATCTCATGATGATTGCAGTCCTATGTTGCTTGTGATCATATATTTGTGTATGGGAGAGATTGTCTTTTTTATCATTAAAGTAGACGAAACCATATCGGCCCAACAAATGGATATATCTCTTATTTGACTTGGGCTTGGAGGGAGGTAAATATAGCTTATAGAGAGCTCGTATATTGGTCAAAGTTGAACGATTACGCCACCCTATTTCCAGATATAGCCGACCGCTGTACTCCCTTTGTTTTAACAGCTTTCGGCCATTTGGTTTTGGACCAAGTTTATAAAAAATGGTATATGTGGGTTTTATGGTCAACTTGTCTACTTGTGTAGTTTTGCACCATTAGATTGGATGATAGTGGCACCATATTAGCAAATCAATGGATGACAATGGTACAAAATGGTTGTGACAGTCCAAAACGGAATATGGTGCAGACCTAATAGGATAGAGTAAGTATCTTATAGGAGACGTCTTGTGATGAGTTAACCTCCTAGTAGACTAGATGCATATTGGTTGTGTATTTAGTAGTAGTAATAGCAGTGTAACTGTACATTTGTAGAGTACGTGTAGATGAGAGGTTGGGAGTTGATCATCCTGTTTTAGTAATACTATCTGTTGTATAATGGTTCTAAGTTACTGTGGACTGTTTCAAATGATGATCAACATAGATATCAAACATTATATGAGTAGCTGTGAGGTCATGTTGAGCTTGCAAACTAAATAGGGTAGTTGAAATTGTTTCATGTATGGAGATGGTAGAAAGGAGTTGGCCATTATTTGCCTATTTATGTGCATAGCAATTTCGTTGTCGTCAAGCTTTTTCTCTTCTTTCAGCTTTGGCCATGAAAGTCAAGGGGTATGAGATCTATGATGATTCTTTGTACTTGATTCAGATGTTCTATTGTGTACCTATCATATCATTAGAGTAACTGTCACATGGATGATTGAAGTTTTCATTTGTAGGGGGCAGCAAAAATATAAAAATATGTGAAATCTGAAACAGAGATTTTCGCTTCCAAAGGAATATAACGAGGCCTCCTACAGAAAAACATTTGACACTTGTTTACTGCTCCTCGTCTTTAATTTATGAAGGGGTATACTTCATTATTATCTCAGCTGAATTAAGCTGCAAGGTCAGCATTGTCTACAGAAATTTAGCATTTTGTTCCAAGGAAATATGTTTGCTTTTCCTCTTGATTCTTCAGGGGCAAAAAGTATATTCATTCTAGTAATTTACCTAATTGTATGATTGCATCCTCCGACGCTGATGTTATCTGGAGTTGATTGATTTTTCATGTGCTTATATATCCCTAACTCACCTGCATTGCAGTATTTGTGGTATAAATTAGGACATTGTATTAAGTTTAATACCCTCGGTAGGCATGATTGTTTGATGCAGAGGCCAATTTCTGTGATTTGCATCCCTCCAGTAAATCTGTTGATCTAGTAGTTAGCACATTCAGCTTGTTTATGACCCGCGTCCCGTGTCTGTACACGTACTCACTCATAAAAAATGTCAATGACAGTCTTTTCTTCTTAGTTTTACGTTAAAATGAGGCAACTATACATTGCTCCGGAAGATATGTTAAATCATATGGTTCATTTCTTCATTCTTATAATACACTATAGTGGAGCTGGTTGATTTTATTTCTTATTCTGTTCGCCTTCCAGATATAATCCCATTGGTTTCGAAATCCTTTTTGCTTTTATGCAAGGTGTAGTACTATGCTTTTGATAATCATGAGCCATTGCACATGACTTGCTACTTTTAGATCTATAATAAGTCTACCAGGTTGACGTCTAAGATTGATGAATTTGTCTTGCTCAGGGTTTTCTAGGTCTCAGCGCTGCAATGTTGATTCAGCTTTATCGAACCATATCCAACGGAAATCCATCATCATTTCTTCTAATAGTCTCTCTACTGTCTACACTAAATCCGTTATTGCTCATGTGGTTTGTGAGAATCTATGATACAAATTCAGGGGATGAGAAGCATCATCTCAATGGCTTCTCATGGGTGCTTGTTGTTGTTTCTGTCTATCTAGTGGCTATCATAGTATTGGAGAATGTTATTACAATGCAATTACTAGCACACATCATGATAATCGCTGTGCTGCTACTGTTGCTAGCCTCGCCCCTATGGATTGCTTTCAGAGCTCAGATGAACCAACCCTCTCAGATCACTGAAGGAGTCACCAACCAGATGGATCCTGAAAAGTCACATGGGAGGGGTGATGATGCTGGATATCAGCAGTTGTCAGACCATCCGGAGCAAGAGGGGGATTCTAGTGATGGGGCATTGGAAGGACACTTCAATTTGTTCCAGGCCATGGGGACTTTGAATTTCTGGCTTCTGTTTCTGGCCACTGCATGTGCGGTTGGCTCGGGGTTGGCAACATTGAACAATCTCACCCAAATTGGAGAGGCTCTTGGTTACACAACACTGGAAACCATGACTATAGTATCCGTGTGGAGTATTTGGAATTCTCTTGGCCGTTTCGGGGCTGGATATGTATCGGACTACATCCTTCATCTAAAAGGGTGGGCAAGGCCCCTATTCATGGCTATTACTTTATCTGTCATGAGTATCGGCCATGTCGTCATTGCTTCTGGTATTCCAGGGTGTCTATATGCAGGGTCGATCTTGGTGGGTATTGGCTTCGGGTCACAGCTATCTTTGATGCCAACAATTGCTTCTGAGATATTTGGGGTCATTAATATGGGAACCATATTTAACACCATCACTATAGCAGGGCCTCTCGGGTCATATGTTCTCTCTGTTAGGGTGGTTGGTTATATATATGATAAAGAGGCATCTGGAGAAGGGGAATCTTGTGTGGGTGTCCATTGCTTCATGCTGTCTTTTTTAATCATGGCTGTTGTTACTTTGCTGGGATCTCTTTTCGCCCTGGCATTGTCCTTGAGGACTAAGGACTACTATGAGCGTGTAATTGTTAAGAGATTGCTTCAGCCATCAAGGCTGTAAATATAGCTCATTTGTTGTGCTAGTTTTGGGAATGATTGGGTGAAAAGGTGTGCATTACTCAAGGCATCGTACTAAGCAAACAGATGGGTCTACAAGAAAAAGTATATGAGATCTTAAATGTCTTTCTGAAAGTGCAGAAAGTTTGGTTTGTGTTGTTTCTCTTCCAATCTGTTTGATTTTGCACATCAGCGTCATATGATTCTTTATATCTGTTGGCAGATATGGCTTCTGCGTTAAAATGAACTCTTAACTTTTATATGTTACCACAATTCAGGTTTCTCAGTTCTTGTAGCCTTGTACAAACAAATTGGGGAAAAATTGAGGTTCAGGGTTTTGCAATATTTAGACACTTTAATGGTGAACAACTGTAAACTGATATACTGAAGAGAAAGTAAAAGCCGTTGGTTCATTATTTCTTCCTGTATATCCTTTGAAAGCAGCTGAAGTAACTCTCAAGTATATTGTATTTGACTGATTGTGCTTTTCTTGTACTATTATCATGAATAAACATACTTCGATTGATGGATATTTTATAATTGCTTGGGAATTTGAAGAACGTACATTTAGTTTGCTCAACTGTGTTAGCTATAGTATGTGGAAATCCGGTATTACTGAACTGTACAAGAGTACATAGTATGCATATAAGGAAGCAGAAAGAACACAATTAAAGTAGGCTACGGAAGGCTGAGCGCATTTCGTGCACGGGAGATGAGAACCCTTTGACAGTTGTGGATGTCTTAAGGTTTGGAGGATATGGCTTCAACAAAACCAGCTTGTTTTGGGAGCTTGATTGATTGGTTTGTCAAGCTTCACTGAGGTAATTGGAAACTTTGGAATGAGGGGAGACGGTTGATAAGCAGCGGGTAGCAACACATAAACACAAGCTGCTGTCTTCTGCTGTTTTTGAACTAGGAGTAGGCTTCCGCACACTGTTAATATGAATCCTCGCAAGTCGCAACATTTGTTTTCTTCATCGGAATACGTAACAAAATATTCTCTCTTTGAACACTCCTAAATTTAGGAAGTTGTGTTTTATAGAAGTCTGAGTTGGCATTAGGAAAATATGGTTATACTCTTTCCTTGGTTATATGCATTTCATAATTTATGCGAGAAAGACTGTTCCTAGGAAACTTGGGTTCCTGTATGATGATTCTTCTGATAATCATGATTTCCAGTTACTACGGCAATATTTTAGAGATAAGTGATAACCATACTTTCATTCACAATCACCTTGAGGGCTAAGTGATAACCATGCTTTCATTCAGGATCACATCGAGGCAGCGGCGATTTTAATGAGTAAATTTACAAAATTTGGTAGAAAAGTGAAGAAAAAAATAGGAAATAGTAGGAAAATGGTAGAAAAGGTAGAAAATTGGATCCACCCCTGCTAGTACTGGCATTACATTTGACCTGCGTTTGGACAAAATCAACAGACTTACAACATGGCTGTTGGGTCTACGTCTCTAAGCTGCAACATCTTGGCTGTTGTTTTGAGTACGAAGTTATCTTGATATGCTTTAGATGCATTTCCATAGTTTAAGTGAAACAACTTTGTTTTCTACAGTTTGGGAATTACACTCTTCTTTCTCCTTATACTACTGATGTTGCTTGGCAGTTGCTTGCACCTGTCGAGGTTCTGATATATTTTATCTCAGTTCTTTGTGCGATAGGAGAGGTCAGAGGTATATGGATATGCTCTGGTAGCATTAGGGTGTTTTAAACTTTCTCTGATTTGGTTCGTTGAGATCAGAGACCAGTGGCGGAGCTAATGAGTAGCGAGGGGCAGCGAACATAAATTTGCTAGAAAATGGTAGAAAAGATAGTAAATAATAAAACTACACCCATCTTGTTCATTCTGGAGTTGTAAGGAGCATAGTCTCGAAGATGAGAAGGTCAATGAGAGAAAACAAAAGGAGAAGCAAATAAATAAATAATTAGATGTTTCTGAAGCATAGTATGCCTTAATGTGGTTTCGGGAAAGTCCTTACTCCAGTTCCATGATAATGGATGGCATACATCTCTATTGAAGTGTGTTCTGAGAGCTCCTGATACTGTGCAATAATTGGTTTACAATACAGGCAGAGGCTGCAAGTCCATTAGAAGTGAGAAGGATATTCACGATGGGTCTTCCACAGTATAAAGGTCATGCTGGTCAGATTCTCTTTGGACCTGATGTTGCACATGAAACACAAGATTATGCTCGCTTCAATTTTTTCCTGAACAAGAAATTTGTGCTTGGGAAAATTTTGCGATTGGATAAGTTAAGTATCTGTTTCTGAGCTTTACAAATCTCCTTTATACGGCGGAGGTAACTATGGTTCTATAGTAGCTGAGAGGTTAGGAGTTGATCATCCTATTTTAGTAATACTAAATGTTGTATAATGGCTCTATGTTAATGTGGTGTCTCCAAATCTATATGAAGAAGTTGATATAATCACTAAAGGAGGTAACTATGGTTGGCCTATATACGAGGTTCTTTAAGTTTCTCATGTAGGAGAGTCACAAAAAGGGAACACACACCTAGCTAGTTCTTTCAATTTCCTGTAACGGTATACACTCGCTATGACGGAGATGGTGTTTTTCCTCTATAGCTGGTGGATATTTCTACCTGCCGATCACTTATTCTTGCCTGTCGGAAGGTGACTAGGTGAGTATGATTTCTTCCAAAAATTATATCCACATGCAAATTTATCTCTAACATTAGAATATATAGCAATTGCCAATAGCGATCCACAAAGGGTTTAGCCTGATTTCCAAATGACAAATGAACGCTAGAGTTGATCAGGTGCTTATATTTATCTGATTATCTCATCATTCTAATGATGTTACTGATGAAATTTCAGGTATCTGTACGCAAACTTGTATGCACGGACCATTTGGGTGGCCAATGAGCTTCCTGAATACAGTGGGAATTTCATTAGCAAGAAAATGCATTACACTTCTGCCATGGATTTTCCTCTTGTGTTCAACAAGTTACCAGGCTAGACAGTGCGCCTGCTATTGGGTATACATATTCCTTTGGTGAAGATAATAGAAAGGATATCTATATTTCGACGAGCACTGGTGTGTATCGGATTTTTCGTCCTGATCATTGTGGTTTCTCGTGCTCTCGGCCAAATGAATATGGTTTTTCGGATGTTGTCTCGTTCTCACTATTCTCTCTTCACTGAAAGCATATTGATATTCGGTAGCAATGCGATAAAATTTGCAGTTCTTGCCAAAATAGAAAATTGTGAAGAATGCTCATGTGGTCATGCCGCCACTTAGCATGTCAAAATTCGCACCTTTAGCAATTTCATGTTGTAAATGATCCTTAACTATGAGATAGATAAGAGTTCTAGGTTCAAATGAAGGTGAATGGGAGGTTGAAGTATTTGGGATGAGGTATTTCAATCCGAGCTAAATATAATGAATACAAGCTAGTATCAAAAGCACTTAGATGAGGTTGTTCTACCTTTATAAGAAGACTCATGTTCGAGACCTTGAGAATGCAACATTGTTAAACTAAAAGGGAGAGTTTTGTCGCCCTAATAGTCCTATCTATCTCGAATCCGGACTAAACTAGATGGTGAAAACAAAAAATATTATCGATACAAGTTATGTTACAAATCTTTGGGTATGAGCGATGAGTGTGCTAGATTGGAAGTTAAAATCATTAGATGATTAACGGTCATACATATCATTTGTATAATTGATACATTTTCTAACATAGTATTTCAAATGTTAAGAAGACAATAATGGCGTAATAAAAGGTTATCCAAATCATCATTCTTTATCGATGAATCGAGTAACAGCGCAACACCATATAAGTAAGAAAATTCACTCGAATTAGAAATTACATATATAAAAAAATTTAGGCAATTATCAACTCTGAATTCTTGATTGATTTTAATCTAGGAGATGCCCATGCATTAGCTCTGTTTTGGGGGTCATATATGACAATATACTATCCCTAGCGTCCCTTTGACGTCTCTTGGGACAAGATCATGGGATGCAGAGAAGCTGTTTGATGAAAGTCCTCGCAGAAAACAACACTAACACGAAAAGTTCACTTGCCCCTCCACGTCAACCCAAATGGACCAAAGGTCCAAAACCCATTTATTCTTGACGATTACTAATGAATAGTCCCTAAAGAAAAAATCTACTCATGATCTTCAATTAAAAATTTGATCCCCTTTTTATACCCAACTCACTAACTACTCTTAGCCATGTCTTAGGCTCGGAGGTTTAGATTCACGCAACCTCATAAAGCATTTATTATAATGTAAGAGCTAATATAAAACTATCCACCTAATATCTATGTACTCATTTGATGATAGTTGAGAGAAATAAGATCGTTCTAACGATTAGTGGCAAAATCTAGGTGGGGCTTATCTCTATAAGTAACTCTCAGATATGTTGAACACCCAACAATTAGGCCAACCTACCTCCTCGAAGCGCATCCAATGTTAAAAGATGTATTAGCAATTCTATTATTTTTGCTTTATATATTTATTATTTAACAATTTTTGCTATTTTTGCCATCTGTCACCTTGTCTCACCACATTTGGGTAACGAACAATACCCCTCGCTACTAGCTAGCTACTCTCCTATTTCCCGCGCAACATTAGATGCTCCAATGTAACACAACACAAATATTGTAATGATTGTCAACTCAGTAGCCACTACACAAAATAGATGATCCTTCACAAGCTCAGTAGAGCAAAAACAGAGGAATTAAACAGAGTATGGAAATGATGAACAACAAATGGGTATCAACAGTAGCAAGTATATGGATACAATCCACCAGTGGCACACCATCAACCTTTGGAATATACTCTCCTGCTCTGAAATCATCACAGGGTTATTCACAATCCACCCTTGACACTGTTGCTCTATTTAAGGACATTGGTGCAAATGTTGGCACTTTAGCTGGTGTGCTTTACGCTGCCACTGCGTATCGCCGGTCATCCTTCTTTGGTGGGCCCAAAGTAGTGATCTTGGCTGGTGCCCTCCAATGCTTTGCTGGGTATTTCTTGATTTGGTTGTCTGTGGCTGGTGTAATTGACCGGCCTCCGGTCGCTTTGATGTGCTTCTTCCTGTTCTTGGCTGGACATGCTATGCCTTTCTTTAATACTGCTGATGTGGTCACTGCTGTTCATAATTTCAGGGATTATAGTGGCACTGCTATTGGTATTATGAAGGTCAATTCTTTATCTTGTGATGATTGCAATCCTATGTTGCTTGTGCTCATTTTTTTTGTGCTATGTTTTGAGTGATTGAGTAGCTTAGTTAATAAATATAGTTTGTCAGAAAGTTTTGGGTTAGACTGTGTTTTTAATCATAAAAGTTAACGGAGCCATGTTGGCCCAACAAAGGGATATATATCTCTGATTTGACTTAGGCTTGGAGGAAGCTTAGCTTAAATAGAGCTCGTCTACTTTTATCATAAAGGTGGACGTTCTTTCTAAGAATTTGTGTAGTTTGTGTTTGCTTCATATTGGTCAAAACTTGAACGATTATGCCACCCTATTGCCAGAGATAGCCAACCGGTGTACTCCCTCTGTCCTAAAAGTTTTGCGCGACCAAGTTTATGAAAAATGGTATTCGTGGGTCTAATGGATAACTTGTGTAATGTTCCACCATTAGTTTGGATGATAGTGGGACCATATTAGCAAATTAATGGATGACAATTGTGCAAAATGGTTGCGACACCCCAAAATGGAATTCGGTGCAAACCTGCTAGGACGGAGTAAGTATCTTACATAAGATGTCTCATAATGAGTTAAACTCATAGTTGACTAGATGCATATTGGTTGTGTTTGGTAGTAGTAGTAGTGTGACTTTACATTAGTAGAATATGTGTAGCTGAGAGGTTGGGAGTTGATCATCCTGTTTTGTGATACTATCTGTTGCATTATGGGTCTATGTTACTGTGGAGTGTTTTCAAATGATGATCAACATAGACATCAATCATTATATTTGTAGCTGTGAGGTCATGTTGAGCTTGCAGACTCAATAGGGTAGTTGGAATTGTTATATGTATGGAGATGGAAGGAAGAAGTTGGCCGTTGCCTGTTTATGTGCATAGCAATAGCATTTCGTTGTCCACAATTGTTCTCTTCTTTCAGCTTTGGCCATGAAAGTTAAGGGGTGTAAGATCTATGTTGATATTTTGCACTTGATTCGGATGTTCCATTGTGTACCTAACACATAATTAACTGTCACATGGATGATTGATGTATTCATTTGTTGGGGGGAGGGGGGGGGGTGGGAGCAAATATATTCATTTGTTTACCAGGCTGACGTCTAAATTGATAAATTTGTCATGTTCAGGGTTTTCTAGGTCTCAGCGCTGCAATGTTGATTCAGCTTTATCGAACCATATCTAATGGCAATCCTTCATCATTTCTTTTAATAGTCTCTCTGCTGTCTACAATAAATCCGTTATTGCTCATGTGGTTTGTGAGAATCTATGATACAAACTCAGTAGATGAGAAGCATCATCTCAATGGCTTCTCATGGCTGGTTGTGGTTGTTTCTGCCTATCTAGTGGCTGTCATAGTCTTGGAGAATGTCATTACAATGCAATTACTAGCACACATTATGATAATCGTTGTACTGCTACTGTTGCTAGCCTCACCCCTCTGGATTGCTCTCAGAGCTCAGCTGAACCAACCCTCTCAGATCACTGAAGGAGTCACCAACCAGATGGATCCTGAAAAGTTACATGGGAGGGATGATAATGTTGGATATCAGCAGTTGTCCGACCATCCGGAACAAGAGGGAGATTCTAGTGATACTGCACTGGAAGGACACTTCAATTTGTTCCAGGCCATGGGGACTTTGAATTTCTGGCTTCTGTTTCTGGCCACTGCATGCGCACTTGGCTCAGGGTTGGCAACGTTGAACAATCTTACCCAAATTGGGGAGGCTCTTGGTTACACAACAATGGAAACCACGACTCTAGTATCTCTGTGGAGTATTTGGAATTCTCTTGGCCGTTTCGGAGCTGGATATGTATCAGACTATATCCTCCATCTAAAAGGATGGGCAAGGCCTCTGTTCATGGCTACTACTTTATCCATCATGAGTATCGGCCATGTTGTCATTGCTTCTGGTGTTCGAGGGTGTCTATATGCAGGGTCGATCTTGGTGGGAATTTGTTACGGGTCACAGCTATCTTTGATGCCAACAATTGCTTCTGAGATATTTGGAGTCATTAATATGGGAACCATATTTAACACCATTACTATAGCAGGTCCTCTCGGGTCATATGTTCTCTCTGTTAGGGTGGTTGGCTATATATATGATAAAGAGGCATCTGGAGAAGGGCACTCTTGTGTGGGTGTCCACTGCTTCATGCTCTCTTTTTTCATCATGGCTGCTGTTACTTTGCTGGGGTCTCTTTTCGCCCTGGCATTGTCAATGAGAACTAAGAACTATTATGAGCGAGTAATCGTTAGGAGATTGCTTCAGCCTTCAAGGCAGTAATGTAACTCATTTGGTTGTGCTAGTTTCGGGAAAGACCGGGTGACAATGTGTGCACTACTCAAGGCATCGTACTCAGCAATCAGATAGATCTACGACTAGAACTATATGAGATCTTCATGGTCTTTCAGCAAGTGCAGAAAAGTTCGGTTCGTGTTGTTTTCCTTCCATTCTGTTTGATTCTGCACTTGAGCGACATATGATTCTTATATCTGTTGGCAAATATGGATGGCGTGTTAAAATAAACTTCTAAGTTCTAACATCTACTAAACCTTACCACACTTCAGGTTTCTCAGCTGTTGTATTTTTGTACATACAAATCGGGGAATGAGGTTCAGGATTTGCATTTTGTAAATGATTTTTTAGTTGGTACCCCAACTGTTTTGTACTGATATACTCAAAAGAAACTAAAAGGAACCCATTGGTTCATTATTTCTTTCTGAATGTCCTTTAAATGTAACTGCAGTAACTCTCTAGTATATTGTATATGACTGGTTATGTTCTTCATTATACTATTATTTTATGTAGACTTATTAATGGATATATTATAAGTTTTTGGGTATTCGACGAACATCTAATTTGCTCAACTGCGTTAATTATGTATGTCGAACTCTAAGTTATCACAATCTCACAATTCGGTATGACTCTATAATTGGAGTTATAGTATGCATATAAGGAAGCAGAAAGAACACAATTAAAGAAGGCTACAGGAGGCTGAGCACATTTCGTGCGCAGGAGACGGTTACCCTTTGACAGTGTTTTCCAAGTTGTGGGATTTCTAAGGTTTGAAGGATACTGCTTTAACAGAAACCAGCCTGTTTGGGAATTTGATTGATTGGGACAAGCCACGCTGAGGTTGTCGACTTGTCAGAACAGACTTTGGAAAGGGGGGAGGCGGTTGAGAAGCAGGGTGTAGCAACACATAACATAATCTGTTCAATCTTCTGGTACTTCTAGTTCAAGATTTGGTGTCATTCTGCACAGTTTTTTTTGGACAAAGAGTATGGCTTCTGTACACTGTTAATATGAATCTTGCAACATTTGTTTTCTTCATCGGAATAAGTAACAATATATTCTCTCTTTGGACACTTGTAAATTTAGGAAGTTGTGTCAAATGAGTCTGAGTTGGAACTAGGAAAATACTGTTTAAATATTTCCTTGTTTATATACTTATATGCATGTCATCTTTAATGCAAGGAAAACTGTTCCTCGGAAACTTGGGTTCGTGTACCTTAATCATCCATCTGATAATCATAATTTCAAGTTACTACGCAATTTCTAAGTGATAAGTGATAAACATGCTTAAATTTTGGATCACCTTGAGGGCAAAGTTTCAGTAAAAGTGCCTTCTTTCTCTCAAGTTGCACCGATATGTAATGTAACCAATAGTAATGCAGCAGTTTAATCCTTTCATATGTACAAGATATATTCATAGACTTATCAAAGTTTCACACTTCTCGACGCCTTTTCCTCTCTCTCTCTCTCTCTCTCTCTCTCAGTTGTACCTACAAGGATTTTTGTGATAGCCTTGCAGAGACAAGTACAACTCATGACAGAGGAAATGTTGGTTGTCTGTCTCCTCTGTGGAGCTGGAGATTTGGTTTGTAATAGATAAAGTCATTGGCTTATCAAACGTTCTCAGTGTATCCGTGGTGCAGATCCATATGCACTTGCATATTCCTAAACTAGTTTTGGACTACCAGCTCATGCAAAAATCAAGAAACTTAGGGAACTGAAAATGAGTTTATTACTACTACTAATTCCTAAAGCTACAACTTGATTGAGAAATGCTCCAATTTTTCAGTCATTCTAAACTTATACTGTTGTATATATGGGTTTGAAGTATCTGACCTTAGTTTCATCTTCAGACGTCTGTAAATATGGCTGCTGTCATTTTTGGTTTCCTAGTGTGTCTTTGTTTCATGTTTCCCTTTTCTTTGTCATTTCCCCTTTGTACTAACTCAAGTAAGTGACTATTACCTTAATGTTTCTAAATGATAGCTTTGTCTGATACTCACTGAGTGCTTTCTTCTTTGCTGAACAGAGGTACCCGTTAAACTTAATGCTCCTTTAAAGTTCTGTCAATACAGTAATGGTAGTTCTTGTTGTGACTCTTCTGAAGATTTCGAGCTGCAGAAACAATTTGAGGCTTTAAATGTCTCTGAACCCCAGTGTGCTTCTCTCATGCAGTCAATCTTATGCGCAGTAAGCCTATAGAACATGTTTGGTCATAGTTCTAAAACCTTAATTTCCTGCTGCTTCCATATTTGAGTAGAAATTTTGTTTGCATGGATGCAGACCAGTATTTTTAGGGTCTATGATAAATATACAGCTCCCAGTCTAAGTCACACAAAATGGTCTTTTATGAACTGATTTCTTAAGGTTCAAATCTTTACAATGTGCTGATGTAAGTTCTTCACTGATTAATGCTCAATCCGAGGGAGATTTAGATACATGATGGACTTCTACCTTCCTTTTAAATGGCTTCTCCCTTCCTTTTAAATGACTTATTCCTTCCTTTTCAATCTGATAGATTCAGATACATCTTTACAAGAGAAAGACCTTCTATATGTATGAAATATCTCAATCCAAGGCCCTTATACACCGACTCCAGAAGGCAACTTTGACACTACTGATGTCTGTGTGTCTCTTTTAGTATGTGTCTCTGAATGCATCATTAACGTCGTAATTAAATACATTCGGTCTATGTCTGCTTTCTGTATAAATGTAACTGACCTAAGACTTGGTAGTTAGCTTACAGCAATGGTAAGTGAATTTTAAGTAAAGAACTCCGTTTGTGAATGATTTACAGAAATGTGATCCATATTCTGCTCAATTTTTCAATGTTGGTACTGGCCAAAGAAGCATTCCTATCTTGTGCAACTCCACAATACTATTGAAGTCAGATCAACGAAAGAATGATGCTTTAGTTGATTTTTGCACAGAGGTTTGGGATAAATGTGGGAAAGTACCCTTATCTAATTCCCAATTTTCCCTGCCACTACAAGGAAAAGCTGGTATTCCTTTCAAATCTTCTCCTTCTAAGCTGATTGATAGATGGCACTCCAAAGCAGATTTCTGTAAAGCATTTGGGGGATCACCAGATGACAAGAATGTATGTTTCAACGGCAAATCAGCTTTATTTAGCAGCAGAAATGGTCCACTTCCTCTTGAAGGGATCTGCATAGAGAAGATTGCAAGCGGATCTTACATGAGTATGGAGGCTCATCCTGATGGCTCTGACCGTGTGTTTTTGGCCAGCCAAGAGGGTATGATATGGTTGGCCAGTGTTCCTACAAAAGGCTCTGATGGGATATTGGTCATAAATGAGTCTAAGCCTTTTCTTGATATAAGTGACCAAGTACTTTTTGAATCTAGTTATGGCTTGTTTGGTATGGCATTTCATCCGGACTTCCCAAAGAACGGAAGATTATTTGCCTCTTTCAATTGCGATAAGCTCAAGCATTCTGGATGCTCGGGAAGATGCTCTTGTAATCCAGATGCAAATTGTGATCCTGCAAGCCTCCCGGCTGAGAATGGAATCTCGCCATGCCAATATCAGAATGTTATTGGGGAGTACACTGTCAATGGTGTTGCATCTAAGGCTTCATCTGTAAGTCCTACACTCTTTTTGCTCATTTTTACCTTGTCCATCTATTAAATCTGCTTAACCACCTTATGGAAATGGATAGAAGGACAGAAAGTAAATAGAAAGAACTTAAGAAAGATATATATCCTGTACTTCCATCTGCACTTTGCCTCAAACAAGTTCTAACTCTTGAAGCAATAAGAGCTCTATTTCCTCGAAGAAGGAACAAACAGTCCGTGAAATAATAGAACTACGCTCATCATGTTCATTCTGGAGTTGTAAGGAGCATAATCTTGAAGGTCAATGAGAAAAAACAAAAGGAGAAGCAAATAAATAAATATTCGGATGTTTCTGAAGCATAGCATGCCTTAATGTGCTTTCGGGAAAGTCCATGATTATTGATGGCATACATCTCTATTGCAGTGTGTTCTGAACTTCTGATACTGTGTAATAATTGGTTTACGATGCAGGCAGAAGCTGCAAGTCCATCAGAAGTGAGAAGGATATTCACGATGGGTCTTCCGTCGTATAAAGGTCATGCTGGTCAGATTCTCTTTGGACCTGATGGATACATGTACTATATAGTTGCACATGAAACGCAAGATTACGATCGCTTCAATTTTATCCAGAACAAGAAATCTCTGCTTGGGAAAATTTTGCGACTAGATGTTGACAAGATCCCAAGTTAAGTATCTGTTTCTGAGCTTTACCAATCTCTTCAATCCAAGTGGCAAATGACCATAATATTTGCTTTTATATACAATATCTAAGCTCAATTGCCAAAATTTGTTATTGATCTTAAGCATGATAAATAAAGTTTCTTATGATAAACTTTGTGTTATTTCTTAGGGCTCAATGGAGATGGGATGTTTAATGTTTCGCATACTCACTATTCTGTTCGGCTCAAGGTGGATTTCAGGTCAATCAGAAATAGATAAGAGAAATTTGTGGGGAAACTATTCGATACCGGAAGATAACCCACACATAGATGACACAGAGCTGCTGCCAGAAATATGGGCTATGGGTTTAAGAAACCCATGGCGCTGCAGCTTTGAT